>JAGFZM010000258.1:124745-159557 GCA_017657215.1 Limnothrissa miodon | reverse complement strand
GTGTGGAAGTCCATGTACAGGGCTCCAGGAATGCTGAAAGTGTGGAACAGTTGGGAGGGAGGGAGGGGTGGAGTGTTGATGGTTGGACGTCTAGGGCTGAGCAGAGCTGCTGGCACACGGCCACGGTTGGCAGGGAGATTACAGAGTAGAACAGGAGGGACCCAGGGAAGGGGAGAGGGAGAGAGAGGTGAGTAACAGCATGAACTTGCTGGTGGCGAGTGACAAGTGACCCCCCCCCCCCCTCCCCTGTGTGTGTTCATCTGTTCCTGTCTTGTTTGGTGACTTTGCTCACAGGCCATACTGTTTCCTCTTACTCACACACACACATGGACAAACATAAGGTACTGATCCACCTCTAAAGCAAGCCGAGTTTCAAACTTGAGGGTTTTTTTTCTCCCCCGGTTTAAACACCCATCCTCGCTGTTGCACGCAGTGATCAAACAAAGTTGTCAGGCTGCTTTAGTAGGCTACATGAACAGAGTGTGCTCTCTAAGCCACTGGTTTTTCACTGCTTGTGTCTAAGCTATTGATCCCTCCCCAAACACTGCACCCCCCCATCCAAACACTGACACCACACTACTCCTTGGCCCCATAATCTGGTCATATGTGGAGTAGAGGATCGGGTTGCTTTATTTTATTACGCCACTCCATTGTAATGTTTGCTTTCATAGCCCTTAGCTCATTTGTCAAAAACGCAGAGTGATAAAAATCAACAGGAAATCTTAATCACAGTCACGCCCATTATTATACATGCCTGGTGATCATCACGAGTTTTAACGACTTTCAAATTTCCAAAAGTGTTTTGGGGCCATTTTTAAGATTTTAAGTTTCTCTCTCTCTCTCTCTCTTTCTCTTCCTCCTTTGCTCCTTTTTTGGCTCTCTTTCCTTCGTTTTTTTTCTCTCTCTTTCCCTCTCTTCCCCTCTCTCTTTCTCCTTCTGTAATAGAGAGAAGAGAAAGAAACTTGCAGTTGTATTTTATGACAAACAAAACCTTCCCTCCAGTGTTACTTGGTTATCTGTCTCGCCTCCCTTTGGATAACGGGGGTCTGCCTCAACAGCAGGCCCGGCACTCAAGAATCTCAAGGTTCTTCTGATTCCATCTCGGTCTTCTGCACACAGCCATCTGATGAAAGCGTTTTCCCTCCTCTCCTCTCCTCTCCTCTCCTCTCCTCTCCTCTGCACAAATCAACAAGCTGATGACGCCGCACACTCCTCTCTCTTCAATGAAGTGCACCGTGACCCTGTCACCACTGAGATGGCCCCATTTTCATCAGCACAAGCTAGTCAAGTCGCCCCGCTCCGTCTGACTGCTGTTTCTTTGCCTTTTCTTTTTCTGGCCTTTGCAAAATGTTGCTCTTTCTGATGGCAAGCAGCAATTGAAGCATGAAGCAGCAACTTTAATTTGCACCAGACGAATGCAATAATGGCAACCAGTATTGCAGGTATTGCACAGAGGTGAAAACCTAATTATATCAGGCATGCTGACTCGACAAGTCAGCAAGCCTTACCTTGGTGAGATGTCAAGAAAGAGATGCTCAGTTTTTTGTTTCTCCTGTGGCTGCAAAAGATTTCTCCTCTCTCTCTCCCTCCCCCTCTCTTTTTCTCTCTCTCTCTCCCTCCCTCTCCCTTATAAGAATGCCAGACGGCCCAAGCTGGGACTGAAATTTCCTTGTTTGCCCTGTGAAAAACCTCAGCTTCTGACAACGAAATCCAGCTGGCCCACACCTCCTGCTGATAGGTCAGATGGAGTCTCTCTCTCCGACTCTCTTTCTCTCTCTCTCTCTCTCTCTCTCTCTCCCTTTCTGGTATGTGTACAGACATTTCTAGCCACTAGATCTGGTTGGCACGGGGTCAGCATGCCTCTCAGGAGCAAGCCTGGCCCGGCACAGCCCCACCTGCGGCTTTGTGTCTCGTTTACCTAAAACGTGACAAAACTCCTCGTCATGGGCACCGCCATATGCTCTTGAACGGAACAGTGATGTCACTGAAATGGGCTTGCCAGAACAGGCGGATTCCACATAAACAGCCAGTTTCTGTTTTGCTGATAGCAGATTTTGTGTGTGCACGTGTGAATGCTAAAGGAGGAACACTCATGTTTTTGATGAATTTGTACTCATAGCCTTTAAGTTTTTACACAGATATAGATTCTTACCCTAATTTGCGAAGTGAACAGAGTTAGCTTTGAATGTATTTCAATTAGATTTTGTAAGAAATCTTTTTTGAGGCATGAGCCTTGAAAATATTTGCCACTGACGTTTTTCAGCTGTGTGTTAATGTTTTCACTGACAGTCCCTAGTGCCCTCATCTGTGAGGTAACTCATAATAAAGCAATTTTCAGTCAATCAAAACAGCAGTGGCATGTCGGTCGGTGGCAGTCACACAGACATACAATTAGGGCTAGGCGATTAATCACAAAAAAAAGTCGAAATCAACATTCAAAACCTACAATCGATCAAATGTTTCCAGGTAGATTTCAATTACTTTCCCTTTAAAAATCTACAGCGTGTGGAGTCACGTGACCCCGTTCCCTTATGTTACGTTATTCTACCGACATGTCGAGCGGGGAGAGCTTAAACATCCAGGCAAACAACTGAGCAACAAGAGCAGCTTTTACTAAAGGAGACATAGATGTTCAATAAATAATCACAGATAGTAGATAACGTTTTCTTCAATTATTTTAAAATCAAATATTGCACCCTTCATTCAAAAATCTCTCACTTGTAATATGTGAGCATATTGACTGTACAAAACCTGTCAGTGAACTATGAGGGCAAAACAATTTTGATTTTAGGCCAAATCGCCCAGCCCTATACAATTATCCCGCAACATGTCTGCAACACTGTTTCATTCTTGTGCACCGGATAGCGACAGTGTTTGGGAGGTCGTCTCCCATGAAGTTTACATCCAGTAGTTTATCTCCGGCTTTTGAACTGCCGACAGATTTAATGGTTCTGCTGGGCTGGCAGCTAAACCGGTGGTGTGCTTTGTACCGCTCTATTTCAGAGCTGGGGACTCCACCAAAGTGTAATTACTGCCAGCCATAAACAACCATTACCCCCCTCGTCCACACGGTAGATTTTCATGGGTGACTGCCGTCACCGCGACAGTTTAGAGCTGCCTTTTTGTCCCTTGAGCAGTCTATGCCCATTACCCTCTGCTCTGGGTGGCTACAGCCTTGCTGTGCACATGGTTGGGTGAAGACAGTGCGTAGTGGGGTAGGGGCCGGAGGGGTGGCGTGGGTGGGTGGGTGGGTGTGGGTGGGGGCCGGTCTGGACTGGGCTGGGAACCCGGTGGGAACTTTCACGTGTTTAAATATAGTTAGTGATCTCGTTTGAATGTGATGTAAGCCCCCGGTGCCTGCATTGGGCTGTCTCTTTTTTCCTATCTCTTTTTTTCCGACCCTGGCTCAGACTAGGAAAATGGTGATGTCATGATGAACTTGCGTTTGGCCAGAAGTCACATCCTCTGCACACTGTCTCGTGTTCGCTCTTTCTCTCTCTTTCTCCCCCCCCCCCCCCATCTTGCTTTCCCTTTCTGCATGTTTCCCCGTGTCACACTTTGTTTGGCCCTGCTTGTCGCTGGGCTGAGCTTTTGGCATCTCACCAGGTCATTTTGTGCCTGATTCCTCTTTTATGCTCATGACCTTGGCTTCCCGGGCGTTTTTCCTTAGTTTAAAACAGCATTGTTAAATCATTAATAATTACTTAGCAAATGCCATTTGATAAACTCCTTTGTTTTGCCTTTTGGTGGGTGGACTTCATGAGTCTGTGGCCATGGACACACGAAAATAAACAGGACTTGGCCAGCCGGTATTGAGAGTTTTGAGAGTTGGCATTGATAAAGGTCAGTAAGAATGGCATGGAGCTGCCAATGTAGAACTGTGGAGACTGAGCTTGTGCCAAGGGCATGTCTGCACTATAATGCAAAGTCTCTCTGTTCATGTCTGTGAAACCTTGTGCAAGGGTACAGGAAACACAACACGCTTGTGTGAGAAAAGGTATCATTGTGCATGAAAGATAATTGATACCCTGGGTAAGTGTTAGAGCTGGACATATTTGCCAGAACTCTATACCATAGTACTTTTCAGAATTACGATGGTTTTACAGTATATAACTTTTTTCATATATCATTGGGTGTTGACAATCTCTCTTTTTTGTTTTAATTTAGGCTATATAATTTTATGTAACAGATATGTTGATACATACTATAATATGTGTCTTCTATGGTAAAGTTACTGTAAGGAAAGTAGCATCATCAGTATTCTGGTTGAACTGTTTAGTCTTTGTTTTTAGTTGTTGTCAGCACAAACTAGCCTAGTTGTTGCTATTTTAACCGGTTTTAACTTTGGGGTTTAAAGCTTCATATCAATTCAAAGATAATGACCTGTTTTCAGCACGAATCTGGGATTTCACCATACCAGACCTAGTGTATAGTGTGTGTGCCTGGGATGTGCTATCCAGCTTTGAGGTATAGTGCTTGAGTAAACCCCTTAAGAGCCTTCGGATAGATATCGCAGCCTTGAATTGTGTGAAAATTGGACACCATTCTAAATGAACACATTTCCAATCTGATAGTTCTGCAGTTGAGTTAAAGACAGATAAACTTGATTGCATTTTCTTGGCAGAAACCACGAGGTGGACTTTTCACCAACCCAATCCCCCCACCCCCCCAAACATCCATTTGGCAGAAAATATGAAAGTTTCTTCTGTCTGTTTCTTGATCATTCAGAAAGTGCATGGCTGAGGACAAAAATATGTATTCACTCGCTGTTATTCTTTTCCTACTGTGAACATACACACCAAACAAGCTCCTCTGAGAAATCCATCAAAGCCTGTCTGCATCTGGGGGGAAGGGGCGGGATGCCACTAAGAGTAGATCGCTGTATGCCCGCAACTGTCAGAATCGCCGCAACTGTCAGAATCGCGTTCCCTCTACCTGCTCAAACTAACCTAGGTTTCCTGTGCTGGGGATGCGTTTGATCTAGGGGCTCTGTTAATTGCGTGGGGAGGCTACGACTCCACTTGCCTTGATCTGGGGGCTATTTCGAGCCTAACGGGGCAGACTCCCACCCTTATTAAGAAGATCAAAGCTTTCTTGCGTAAGCACATATCTGACTTTCCTACCTGAATTAGAAAAAAATATGTGTGTGTGTGCACGGGTGTGCGTGTATGTTTACTGTATGTGTGATTGTATGTGTGTGTGTGTATGAGAGAGAGAGAGAGAGCTGTGAGGAATGCTGTTTGGACTCGCCGTAAATGAATACTGTAAAATAGTACTATTCACCCCATGGTGTTTGTCTTTTATTTTCTACAGTTGGCAACACAGCTGTGAAACCCACATTTGTTTAACACTACTGGACATCCATACATATGGACACATTTTTCTTTTCCCACACACTGGGCAGGCTTAGTGAATTAGACACAGAGGAAGCTGTAAAAAGTAAAAGATACCCAGGGGAAAGCAGAGGGAAGGCCTCACGTTTATTTGTCTTTGCCTTCTAACGGCTGATTAATCATCCAATCCTCGGAGGGTGGTTTTGTCTTTTGGTTGTTGCTCTCTTGCGTCTCAGATCTCCTCTTTGTCCTTGCATTCTTCATCCATTGAGTAAGAGGGAAGGAAGGAGAGGAAGAGAGAAAAAAGGAGCTAGAATTGAGACACATGAAGTATGATGAATACTGAAAGGGGTAATGAGGGAAAAAGAATTTAAGATTAGCAGCAGTAAGTTGAACTGAAAGAGGGAGAGAGTGGGAGAGAGTAACGTTTTTGCAAAAGGTGAAATGTATGACCGTCTCTGCACATGGTCTCTTGAGCACGCATGCTCACACACACACACACACACACACACACACGCAAACAGAATTTCCTACTGAGCTACAGCACTGCCTTCTCTGCTCCTGGTAAGGAGGACATCCTGGCCCAAAGGGACGCTTCCTCTCTGCCCTGGACATTAAATCTATGATGTGGGTTGATCCATATTATACCATTCACAGTAATACTGGTATGTTAGGCAATGGTAAGAAAATTAGACGATATGATAGAATATGGGTAAAATGAATACATGCAGTGATTTTGTTTTGAGAGAGTGATAGGTATTTTGTATGACACCAGTCATATTGTAAATTATATCATCATTGCAAATTTTCAAATGTATATTGTGATAAATATTTTTGGCCATTTTTCCCTGGATGTGAACTCTATGGTATGGGTGGAGCAATAAGGCATCCACAGTCCACGCAGACCTCAGTCCACTTCCTGTTTCAGACCGCAAAAGGGCCCTGTAAATATTAGTGTTGGAGACTCGGCAGGCCGAGACAGGTTTGGTAACAGGACCTCTTAAAAAGGAAAAGCAAGAGAAGATGCTGTGTAAACAAGGGACAACCGAGGCTGTTTCTCCCCACACCTTACCAGGGAAAGGCATGCTGCACTTACAGTCGAATCCCATGGCCACAATTTCTTATGCCTTATATAGCATTTTCACTCTTGCTCTCTCTTTCTTGCTCTCTCTGTTCCCTATCGTCCTGTAAAATGTGAGATGTGGGTTGAATCAGGATACCGTGAGACAAATTGAGGTTGTGGCAGCAGTTAACCTCTTTGCTGGTGAGTCATCACTTTTAATGGAAAAAAAGATTCACCATATTTGTTGACATGGAAAGCCCAATTGACCTCCCTCATGTTGGCAGCTGTCTCGCATCTCTCGTGGTATGGTGGAGTTGTCCGAGGTTTTTGTGTTGCTCTAAATGGCGATGCGGCATTACGGTACGGGAGACGGTATGGGAATCCATTTCTCCAGCATCTGTCATCATAAAAAAAATGCTAGTCACTACTAGTTTTTTTTTTTTTTTTACCTGGTTTGTTCTCATGCATTCCCTGTGACTTTTCTTGGTCTGAGGGTGAATGTGCCATCACGCCTCAGACCACGCAGGTAATGTTGCTGTTTGTTTTAACATGTTTAAGCTGTGAGCTCTCAGGAGGCTGCTTTTTTTTGATATCCAGCACAGTACGAGTGGAGCAGGTCCTGAGCCTAGGCTTGGGCCGGGCCAAGGCATCTGGCAGTGAGTTCCAACACTCTCCAGAACCCACAAGGCTTCCGCAGAGGCCTCCAGAGAACCTGGCCCCTTTTCCTCATGATGGCTCCCTGTAGGGTTTCCTTTCACCCAGGGTTCTAGCTGGGCCATGGCTTCACATCCACCTGAATCAGTCAGCCAGCAGGTGATGGATTATAAAAATGTCTTAGAGTATGATGCAGTGCTTTACCAAGGCTACGGATCTAGGCTTTATTTGAAGCCCCCCTCCCCCACCCTAGGTCCCTAGGTTTCGCTGATCTGAATTCAGTCTGGGTAGAACAAATATTTTCCATTGACGCATGCTGCTGTCTGACTGTCTTAATATGTGGTAAACTAAAAAAAAAAATAAACAACCTCAAATATTCTGGATTGCCTCATTGCCTTGATGAGTCAAAGTACATACGTCATTCCACCACATTTGTTAAGGAGTCCAGAGTGGTGCTACCAAATTGGTGCATGTTTCTTCTTAACCTCAGTCCCCTTACAGTAGTCTGCTATCAGGGTTGGGTTTTATCTGGAATTCCCAGTGGGAGTGGTAATGGACTGTGTGGGAAATGAAATTTCTGCTTTCCATTCTTTTCCTTACTGTGTACCAAGAGGCTGGGAAAAGCACATGGGAACTCTCAGTAACCTGGAAACCCTTTGTAAGAAACAAATAAATATGTGTAATATTCAAAAACAGACTGACTGAGTGGACTGTGATCCAACGGAAATGAGCTGGGCTTACCCATGGCCTCAAATACTGGTCAAATACTTGACTAGACATGCCTTTCTATTTCATGAGAAATAACTGTCAGGAGGTCCATTGTCAATGCAGAGATCCTATCTGATCAGATTCTGATCTTTTCAAGAATAAAATCCTTTTGGCAGTACTTTCTGTGGCTTATAATTAAAAAGGCATTATATAGGGTTTGCTTATTTATAGCCTATATAAAAATGTAGCACCTTGAGTGTTCATCTGTGACTGAATCATGACGAGAGCTGCTGACTGAAGCAGCATAGTCAGCCTCAGATTATACTGATCTAACCTTCCTTTCACGCTAGTTTCTATGCTTGTCCCTCTCATTAGATCAGCATGATTGCATTAGCGCCAGAGCAAAATTCTGCATTTGTTGCGGAATTGAATTGACTAATTGAAATTGCCATTGCCATTCTCTCTGGATGTCTTGTCCTAACAACAGGTGTCAGTGTGTTGGTGGGGTGCTGTGGGGACATGTTTGTTTGACATAATTGCTCAGTAATTGACACTGATCAAAAGTTAAGACGTTTATGTTAAATGTGGTCTGCAGATCAAGCAAAGCCCTCAATGACAGCCGTATTGTTGTACGGGATATACAACGGAATTGAAAATGGCTATAATGAACAACAGGGATGTGATAATGTCTGCCTAGTTTGGAAGTGGAAAGGGGAAACATCTGTCAAACTGTTCAGTTCAGTTCAGTTCAGTGCAGAAGGACCTATTTTTAAACTAGTCAGGTCACGTTTTCATGGCAATCTGACATAGTTAAGCTTGAGTATCAGCACTTGGAGAACCCAAGTTATTTGCCAGGGCCTCTGGCTGTGGTCAGAGCATCACGATATTGGTTTTGAAGTGAATTTAGCAATTGCAAATCAAGGCTTAACCAGCACCTCTAATCCGAGTGTTCAAATCAAAATGCTGATTTCCCTCCGTTCAAGGAGTCACTTTGAAGGAGCTTTGTACTTCAGATGCCAGTGGTTAGGTCTGCCACTTTATCTTGACTGTACCCCCAACAAGTGTGCCACTGATAAAAAAAAAGAATCAATACCCTTCCCTGTACACTCCTCTAGTCTCCTAGGAATTCTGTGTCCGTAAAAGACAGCGTTCTCCACATTGCGGATAACATAAATGGCATTTCAGGGAAAGTAGCTGCCAATCAATAGTGAGCTGAAGTGATGCAGACATGCTTCAGTACCTCCCCAGCCCCCAAGCCTCTGTGCCTGGCCACTTCTTCCCTGGGACACTAGGCAAACAGCAGCTGCTTGATTTCTCATCAGTGCCGGGGAATGACTAATGGTTGACTGCCGTGTGGCATAATTTAAAGCTGCACAACACCAGTGGCCCTGAAATATCAATATCAGATGTGGCTCAGTGATTGTGTGCTGCTTATTCTCTGTCCATTAGTCATCCAGTAGGCTCTGGTGACTGACAGACACTTCTGCACCTGCTACCGCACCGTCCCCACACCCCCCTCAGCAACCCCCGACCCCACTTTGCTTCCAACAAAGTCAACTTCTTGCCTCGGTTTCTGAACTCCACTTAACTGATTTGTGCTTTCATCAAAACGTCTGGGTTTCACTCTTACCCTCAAGAGTCAACACAAGATTTTGGATCTTGGGAAGCAACTAGATACTGGAGAATCTTGGGAAGCAACTAGATACTGCTTAGGGGCAGTATATATATATATATACATATATACCTGTGTGTGTGTGTGTGCGTTTTATTATCTGCTTGCTATATTATTTATCCAGAGTTATTAAAAGGACACTAGTGTGAAGTGGGGGTACTGTGCAGTCTTGGGGCTACATGTATGCAGCTACAGCTGCTAGAATATTGCTTTGTTTCGCCATCAGGAACCTTGTCTAGAAATAGAACCCCATGACGGCGTAGGCGAGATGTCAACATATGCACGTCGATGGCTGGAGCATAGCAGAAGGTGAGTTGAGCTACGTTGAGTCGAGCTGTTTGATGTATGGGACGCCGGTACAGCATGACCTGTCCAATTCCCCTGCGTCAGTCCCAGCTGAGCAGTCCCCTTGCTGTCAGTGAATGAGAGTTAGTGGGAAGCGGTCCACCCCACATTCCACACATAACGGCTGTCCGGGAGCCTCCCTCACCCCCAGGCAAGGGGGGGGGGGTGGCTATAGTTATCACTAGCCTGTTTGGATTGAGATATGGAAAGAATGTGCAATAGCATGAGAAGAGGTCATCTGTCCCACTGCCACCGTGTCAGCCTTGCCAGTCCCAGAGGAAGAGGTGGAGAATGACGCAACATGCCTTTCCTGATTCTGTGTACTGCTTGCCTGTGACCATACATTATGTTGCTGCCTGACCTGATATCATGGCAGAATGAATTCATTTCCAACTCAGCTTTTTTTTATCACATTTCCTGTCAGATTGAAGGCTATGCATTTCATGGTGTGTGCATGGCTTAAGTCCCTAGTCTTTCCTCCTGTGGCTATTGCACAGCTTTACAGGCTGTTCATCATATGTTTTGCTGTATTTCACGCTGTTTTATATAAGCCCTCACATTTCCTCACATCTGCGCTATAGGTTACAGTTCAACATGTTATAAAACACTGGTGTTCCATGCCATGTTTTGAGAAAAGGGCTCATGGACTCACATGTTCAAAGAGGTTGAGTGTGTATGAAGCTGAGCAGCTATAAATTTCAATCAATCAGGACCAGAGCCAGTGTCTTAAACAACCGTCTGAATGAAATATTATGTTTCTTTCTTAACCTTATTAAAGTATCTGCCTTCCATTTTCTACTTAGAGCATCTTTAAATAAAGTGAATGTTAAATTAATATGGCCTTTTTCTTTTCCCTGGCAGATCTTTGCTGACTCTAATGGGAAGCTTAATTAGTCATTCACTTGGCATAGTGTGTAAGAAAATACTTTCATTCACTTAAAGTGATAGATATCCATGTTTTATGAGAAAGTTTGGTCTTATTTATTTTCTCGGTCCAGGGGAACCTTTTAAATGGTAATCTAAATATTGTTCCTGATTTAGTTTGCTTTTAGACATTTACAGGATTGTGCTGGTTGAGAGAGCAAGGCATAATATGAGATAAAGTCTTTGAATCTCACAGAGCATTGGGTTTCCTTACCCACATACAGTATCAACGTGTTTTTGATTTAGTCGGTCATGGCCTGTTCACTTTCAACTTGATCTGTGGCCCTTTGTCTGTCAGGCTATTGTTTCAAAAGTCATTGGCAGTGCCTTGCCTCCTTTTTAAACAGGCTTGGGTTTCAGATGGGTACCCCACCCCCTTCTTTGAAGCTGAACCGGAGGCAAAGGATTTCATGGCTGGGAGTGGAGGGTCAATGGGTTTTGCTGCGAGTCCTCTGGCTGTGCAGATATAGTCTGGCACTGAAGGCTAGGCATCTCTTCCACTCCTGCCTCAGCCAGTCTGGAACTCTGTCTGTCCGTCTGTCTGTCCTTTCATCCGTCTGTCTGTCTGTCTGGTGTTCTGGTGGTCTCCTGCTGTCTCCTCAAATCCTGGCTCTCATGCCTGTGGTAGCTTCTCTAAATTGTGTCCTGTGGGACCCGCAAGATGGTGTTAAGGGTTGGGAGGGAAGGAGGCAGTGCTGTGTGTATTATTCTCAGTATTCTGTTTTTCCTGAAGCTCTTTTTTTCCAGAATATATACCCCCTTCTTTTGGTTGACAACAGTTGGGGAAGATCTTGTCACCATGTCCCAGTGCTCTCGCTATATCCGCTCTTCTTTCTCTGTTTCGGTTTCGCAACATTGTCTGTGTCAAATCTATCACTGCCGGGCGCAATGATCTATATTCAGATGGGTCTCATTCTCAGGTGTCTTGCTTGATGCAGTGCTGGGGGTCTCTGGCATAAACTGACTCCTTGTTACTTGTTTACATAACCAGATGGGACTACGCTGGCCTGGAAAAGTTTGGAAACTCACATATCACATATGTCTTTCACATATGTCTTTGCTGATACATTGAGCTGTGTTATTGACTTTATTGATACAATTTGCTAAAATTAAAGTAAAGACTGTCCATCGAATGTTACCACAGATAGAAATCAATCATGTTACCGGTTAGCAGGCTGAAAAGCAAGACAGTAGACTGCTGCTATGGCACAGCCTCAGTCTGACGTTTACTTTCGTACCCGCTGACGCATGATGGATGTCATCCTGAGCCAGGACTGATATGCAAGGCCAGGAGGCAGTCTGATCCAGCCCTCCCGGCATTTTGTCATCCTGTCAGTTTCATCCATTGTTGTTTTGATTGCTCATGCCCCATTATGGCTATATTTGAGTCTCTAGGTTAAGGCTGGGAGGCTGTATACTTTTGATTGATTGATTTGTTTTTTTCATGATTAGACCTAAAACCAAAATGTAT
Source organism: Limnothrissa miodon (assembly GCA_017657215.1). Taxonomy (NCBI): domain Eukaryota; kingdom Metazoa; phylum Chordata; class Actinopteri; order Clupeiformes; family Clupeidae; genus Limnothrissa; species Limnothrissa miodon. Next base: position 147,387 of record JAGFZM010000258.1, on the reverse strand, counting down.
TTAAATTGACTGGATGGGTAAGAATCACATGAGACAGTAGTGTATTTTAAAGGAACAGTACTTAACATTTACAGTGAAATTCACAAAATCAAAAGAACTAAATCCCAGAACAAATAAAAACATCAATAACAATAAACAGTGATCTATAGTGTGCTTGTTAATGGTTGATTAAGAACAAATGTCCTTTAGATTCATTTTTGCCCAGCCCCTCAGAAACATGTTGACAAGTTAGAGCACTTCTGTGTTAGATGCTCAGTGCCTTTGGAATTGTTGACTTGGTTGTGAAGGAACCAGGAATGTGGCAGGGTGGAGAGGTCATAGAGGAGGATGCTGTGAAGAATCTTCTATTTCACATATGATGCTTCCCAGAAAGGACAGTGTGCAATTTCCCAGAAACATGGCTCCAAAACCCCATCCCCTGTGAAGCATAGAGAGTGTTTTTCCTTTTCACCAGCTGATTAGCACAGTCTCTTGTTCAGGGGGTGCACTCGGATCGCAGCAAACCGCTGCGCACGTTGGGAGGCCTATGACTTCTTCTTCAATCCCCTCAACTCTGCCTTTGTTGTGTCTGTTAGGGCTGGGTTTAAAAAAACTGATTAATCAAAATCAAAACGATTTTTCTTTGAACAGGCAGATATCGATTCAAAAGCACTTAAATCAATCTTTATACAATATTCTTATTTTATGCTATTTGCACCATTAATTCTTCTGAGAATGTCATCCATGTCCAAATACAATTGGTAATGTGCAATATCCTTCACTGAATTGAAAATGAATCAAATTGAATTGAGAATCAAATCAAATCGCACCCTTGTGAATTAAAATGGAATTGGGGAATCGATACCCAGTAGTCTAGTCTAGTCTAGTCGGAATCGATACCCAGTAGTCTAGTCTGTGTGTGTCCCTGACATTGCCACCACCAACTTGCCATCCCACCTCACGCCTGCTTGCTTACTTGCCCCACAGAGCACTGTCCAGTCTCTTCTCCTGTTATTGCAGCTGTGCCTCAAACCCCTTTCTCCAGCACGCCACCCCAACAGCAAACACACCAAACACTGAAGACCAGGGCACTACATGCCTATCCTCATTCTGTCAGTGTCACATTGATCAGACTTCAAACGTAGTACTGGATTACGCTGGCTGGCTGGAAGCATTTCTGTGTATCGTCAAATGAAATGTTTGATGTTTTTAACTATGTTTGTTTGTATGACCAATGTTGTGAGAGTTTATAAAGACAGTACCTTCTGAAATTAAATCACGATAAGTCGATTGACGAGCTACAACTTCATAACTTCACTTGGTCAAACTCTTTTAAGTTTCATCATTTGTTGGTGCTTTAGTGCTCATGTAGATAGTCACCATATATTTTCAGATGAAATCCAAGCACTTCAACAGAATATAATTTTCAATCTGTTTGAATTCAATCTGTTTCAATCCGACTTATCGTGATTTAATTTCAAGATGGCGGTGACCGGGAAATTCTGAGAAGGTACTGACTTTATTAACTGTCTTTTTAATAAAGTACCTGTACACTTTCAAAATTCTCATTGTCTCGTTTTAAATGTCAGGGCCTTCAGAAGTCTACCAATGAAGTGTGGAGTTACTTTGAACCTTGTTAATGGTGTAAAAATAGCGATTTAGCTGCATAGGCAAAGTGATGCCCCTATAGCTAGCAGTCTAAGGTTAATGAAAGCTTCGGCTAAAAACGGTTTAATGCGGAATGCTGGGGGTGAACGGAGGTGAGCATTGGATATATGTGTCTACTCGGTAACATCTTTCAGTCAGTGGTTACGTTAGACTTTTTGAGGGTCGTAAAAAAAGTCATTGTCCATTATTATCTGTCATTGTATTTAAACTTTTAAATGCTGATATTATAGACAATAGCGTAATGCTTATATTTAATAACTCTTCTTTTTATTGACACATTTTTATTTAAAAAAATATAATAATTCAGATAACAAGAGTGTATCATCTAATAATTTATTTATAAACTTTTGAAGTAAAAAGGTGAACAGAGATTCTGACATTTGACATTTTTCTTCCACTGCTAAAACATTGCAGCTGTTGTGCCTTAACGGGGATATGAACAATGTTATTTGACTACGTAGCCGAACGAAGATAATTGTATTTAGAACGATTGAAGTGAAATATGAACAACACTTAGAAGGTTGAAGTTAAAATCTGAATTGTCCTTTTGTAGCCCAAATCTTCCTTCTGGCCCGCATGGATTTAAATTTGGAACTTGTGCATTACCAAACGAGTCAATGGAGACTGCCGCCGAGGCAGTCATTAAATGTTGCGTCTTTGACTCCAGTTTTAACGTTAATTTGAAGGCTGAACCCGTGCACTCAGCTGTGATGCTGGATACTGGAATAACCAGCGCCACTTCAGCCAAAACTCTAAAGTCGGGAAACATGAGAAAAAAAATGAAAAAAAAAAAAGATCCAAAAGCGCTAATCGGTGTTGTAACGTAACGTGAGGAGGGGGGGGTTGGTTGTAGGGGTTAGGATGGAAAAAAAACGGAGGCAAAACGTTCCAAAAGTGCTAATCGCAAACCTAAAGTAATGTGAGTACGGGGGGGGGGGGGGAGTTCTGAAGGTGCGGCGGCAAGGCTTGAAGGTGCGGCCGCAGTCAAATGTACATAGGGGAAACCCTGCTAGCGAGTGACATGTTCACCACTGGAGGAGATGTTAACATACCAGTAGGCTACCTAAATTTATGATTCATCATTTGTCAAAGTTACGAACGGCCAGATTCTTTCGTAGGACGTGTGATAGTGGGGGGTTAATAGAATTAAATTAGGCTTGGCCTATATGTTATAAACAACAAACTGCTCTATATTGCCATTGCTATAACACGAAGTAGGAGACAGGGAAGTGACACAAACTCTCTTTTAAATAGCAAAATGACGTGTTTCTTCAGATAATTGAGAAGGAAAACATAACTGTAGCCTACATCAGACGGGCGCTGAACAGCCTTGCGCAGTCTACAATGTAGCTAGATGAGTAGCCCACTGAATACCAAGACAGCCGTAACGTCGGCTCAGATTTAAAGTTTGTGACGGCAATGAAGCTTATGTTATGTTATGCAATGGTAAGGCCACACCAATAAAATTAGTTGGTTCTCGGATTTTTTTCAGGAAAAATATGGACCGAGCGAGCGAAATAAAAATAAAAAAATGTTCTGAAGGTAAATTATCACATTCACAGTTAATGTTCATTAAAGACATTTACTCATGTGTTTAGGAAAATAAATGTGGTCTAATTTATAAACTTAACTTTCACACCTCACAGCACACTGTTTGTCATGCAGGTTTTAGGCAATATACAAATTCATAATTCTGTCATTCTATGTTATGTAAAGGTTTGACGGTTTGTCATTTATTTAAGAGTTTGTGAAGCAAGCTGGCTGTGGAATTGAGGTATGACTACGTCTAGGCTGCTGTAGCCTACGTTCAAACTCATTTTGTCACAGTTCATCACAGGGCATTAGAACGTCAAAATCGCATTGATTCACTAGATAGCAATTAGATAGTGACTAAAACTCTGTGATCAGCGCAACGGAGATGAATATTCATCAACGTGCAGTCACGTGAATCTTGAAAAGAGATGATTTTTTTGCATGAGAAAGAGAAGCGTGTGTGTGCGCGCTCGCGAGGATGTGAGTGTGTAGGCACATGTTATTAATTTATTGATTGATTGATTTTGATGGCGAAACACTTTGAATGGTTTTTTTTTCGCCTCTCAATCAATGAAATATCAAACTCACCTCCTCAGAGTTGCACAGGCACGTGAGTAGCCAACAACTGCGCAAAGTTCTCATCCTCTTTAATTTCAATGCACTTGTCAAATGTTTTTCTCTTCTGATCAAATATTCTAATAATTGCAAACACTGGCCTAGCAGGATCCACCGGCATCTTTCCTCATATCATGTCTTGCGCTCTGAAGCGAAAGGCGCGATTTGATTGGTTTTCGACGTCACGTGAACGCAACATGCTTTTTTTCAGTATTATAGCTATCAGCCACGGTGTTTTTTTATGTTTGTGTGAGTTCGAATTCAATTTTATTTTTATTTCATTTTGCATTTTTTTCAAGCTGTGAATCCGAGAACCAACTAATTTTATTGGTGTGGCCTAATGGTAAAATCCGTCAAAATGACGGACGGCCTTCAGATTTTCCCCGTCATGGCTAAAAAAACATTTGTCGGTTAATGGAATCCCTGCTTTCAGTACAGTCCAGGTCCAAATCACACCGGCCTTCTCCTTTAAGTAGCCTTCGCATTTTTTTAAAGTAGCCTATTTTGTTTGATTTCTTTGATATTTGCTGTTTGGGTTTGCAGCCCGAACTGAAACATGAGTTGTGTCCGTTTCAAGGGTGTTGCCAAGAAGCACATTTTTGATTAGCGCTGCAAGCATGTTCAAAATTTAATTCCCATAGCCATATCTAAGGTGGACTTGATTATTTTAAACATTGTATTTCAGAATCTCAAAATGGATTCTGTGCAGGGCTTATCTGCATTTTTCCATGTCAGCATTTAAAAAAAGGTTGAAAAACATTTTTTTTGTGGAAACCTTGGAAGTCACTCATAATTAATAAAGGTTAGCCTAATTATCGGACGGGGTTACAACCTTAATGAGAAACAGAGAATTTATTCTCTAGCATGCTAAATATAGAGATTGGGAGCAGAGGGGAAAAGGTCATGCCTTTCCCTGCCACCAGTGTTGTCATACAGCATGTCATATATCTTCAGTGCAAATACAAAAAAAAAACCTTTCTCTGCTGTGTCTAATCCATTTTTACCACAGATCAATGATTTTGTCAGTCTGAATATACGAGTGGCCTTCACACCATTTTAAGTTTCCCATTTCATTTTGTAATACTTTTTTTTGCTTTTTGTGGTATACTTGCTTGCCCAGCTTACTTCTTCATCTCGTATTTCTTTAGCAGTTGAGACTATAAGCAATGAAGGAAATTGCTCTGTGGCCATTCTAATATAGTGGAACATGCCCAGCTCCACTCTAGTGAGAAGTACCTGCTTTGCCACATCAGTCGAAAGTGTGCGTGATGTTCACCACCTTCCAGTAGGGCTGTGCGATTTGGCCCAAAATCAAAATTGCGATTTTTCTCAACCAATATTGCGATTGCGATTTTATTGCGATTTTTCACAATAAAAACCACAAGCACCAAATATGTCCCATTATTATGCATATTTGTACACAAGGTCTAATTAAAAATAGAAAATGTACTATTCTCATTAATGAACATATTTTTATTCAAGAGAATATCTTGTTACATTGAACCCCAATCCCTGTTTAACATAGTGCAGAGTGTAGAACAAACAAGTCTATGCATTAAGTCTATGCAGTTACAAAACAAAAATATTGCGCATCTCAGCGATTTCGAAATTGCGAATTTCATAATTGCGATTATATTGCAAATGCGATTAATTGTCCAGCCCTACCTTCCAGTCATGCTTGCATGCTAATAAATTGATTCTGTAACCTCTGCTTCAGTTATTCTGATGAGGGAAAGGGAACAGAATTAAAAAGGAATGCCAGGAGTATTTTGTGAAGAGTTATGTAACGCTCACATGCCAGTACTGCTTCCTCTCTCTGTAATCTCAGATGCCTGAGCTCCTCAGACTGCTGAGCAGATTTTTCAGTTTGCACTTGCACAGAGAGCTGATGTGATTGTGTTCTTGCTCCTCATTCAAAAAAAGTAGAATTTGTTAAAAGACGAAAACAAGGAGGCGCTGTGGCTCAGCAGGCTAAGGCGTCGTGCCATGACTCCGGCGACCCGGGTTCGAGTCCGACCCGTGGTCCTTTGCCGATCCTGCCCCATTTCTCTCTTCCATTCATTTCCTGTCTGTCTCTCCAGTCACTATCCAAATGAAAGGCAGAAAGCCCAAAAAAATATCTTTAAAAAAAAAAAAAGACGAAAACAAATCATGGCAGCAGGTTGAGTGTTATTCTGTCAAGAGTTGAGTATTAATGTGCACAGATTGAGCAAGAATCTCTCGATACACAACACAAGAATATGGATCCTGTCATTCATTATCTGAGGTGGCTATCTTGTGTGGCCCTTAAGAATGATTACTACATTTTCTGGTTCTGATGTTCAGTGTGGTGCAAATACAGCTTATAAGCTTATAGTCTCTCCAGTGAAGCAGTGCCTAGTGGCTTCCCAAAGTGAAGTAGCCTAGAAGACAAACAAGAATATTTACGTAAATCTCATCACTAGAACTGGAACACAGTAAGTACCAGAGTAATCAGATGGAACCCTCAGGTTGTAGAAAGGATGCATGACTCCCAGCGATGCATCTATTGGATGCCGTTGATGATTAGACCCATTAGGCTATTGGTATTTGGTGAAGTGATTGCTAATTCTAAGTGTTCCTGTGCTACTGACAAGGAAAGAGTAGAGAGGGTCAGCGGAAGAGACATTGATAATTCACTTAGAATGCAGAGGGGGGTGGGGGTTTATCCTCAACAGGGAGCATCTGATGCAGTGGGTGGTCACGTAAGTGCCTGCAAGGACCCTCTCTCCACATGCATCATTGATGAGTCTGAAAATGGAGCCTACATGTGAATGGCTAATCAGTGTTCCAGGGAGTACCACAATGCGTCCTGTGGATCGAGCAAAGTGTATCGCCCACTCCGTGGCATTGATCAGTGGCATGCTTATTTAGCCCATTTTGATGTCAGACCACAATTTCAATTTCAGTGCACATAATGCAGCATAGTAGTTTTTCTGACATGGATGCTTACATCTCAAACCTCACATAGAAAGACTGTATTTTGGATTAAGCTTCATAATCCACTGTAGATTCACTGATGCATTCTGTGTTTTTTTGTTGGTGAAATATTATTGCTGTTCTGTTGGATATTGGATTTGGCATGAAAGATATAAGCTGCAGATATGAGCTCAATTTAACACCTGAGGAAGGTAGCAAGGTGAAAGCAGGAGAGGATTACATTTTGAGATGCAAGCCCAATGTTATTGGTTAGCTCCTAGACTTGGAGTTTTAGAATTCTTGTGGGTTAGGCAATGAAAAAGCTCTCAAACAGTCAACAGTTATTGGCAGTGAACAAAGCCCTGATAGACTTTAAATGTCTGTCCTAGACCTTGCACCTTAGACATATCCATCTGCTTTTTTGTTAGAATGATTGAGAGACCAGTGCTGAGCTTTAAACTAACTTTATTTCCACTTGAGCTCTGATATCCAAAGAGGATATTTAACCTTGCTGAAGTGCTATTCATCAATATTTATATAGTCAAGGGAATTTGACAAGCCAGTCATTGCCACAGAAAATATTAAATAATATTTCATAGGGTCTACCTTATTTTCTTTCCCATTGACTTTCCCCTTTCTCATTTCTCTTATACCCATGTAACAGTATATTCTTGAGACAGCATAGTCTTTTCTCATGGCTTCACAACAAAGAGCACCCATGAGCAACAGGGGTTCTTACGATTCTGTGTCCTTGGGCAGAACCATGACTCAAGGGGCTAACCCAGGCCTAGGGTCATTCAGAGGATTACAATTAGTAGCTCAGATGGCAACTGGTCAATTTTGTTAACTAAGCATCATAATAATCTCAGGTTATAGTCCTTCTTCATGAAAGGGCAGTCAAAACATGTTCTAATCTAGAAAGTATAGTAACAGCCTGACATGGTGATGACATAAATATTTCCTAAATACATACACATATTTTATTAAATAGTGGCACTAGTTGGGATAGGGTAAAATTATATTCTGACCTGCAATTATATGTATAGAAACTCTTAATAAGACAGAAAGTATGGCAGGCCTATTATTTTACTCTGAAAAAGCAATCATTTATTAGCCTGGCTTGCGCAACAAAGCTTATAGGGGCTTAGTCTGGCCATCCTACATTACTAAACATCTTCTGGGAGGCGGGCTTAACCTGCGTCCATCAGATGCCTCTGTATACTACTTGACAAATCTACAACCAATCAGACCACTCATTCCGATGACGTATGCGTAAGCTCGTTTCTCATTGGTGCCCACAGATTTGGGAAAAATAATTCCTCTAAATCGGCACGATGGCCATACTGACTTGCTCGCGAAATTGAATGTAGCGTCACAGGAAGTATGGGCGGGCCCAGGCTAATCATTTATAGCATTTCATAGAATTAAGATATTTTCTCAAAGGATGTAGACTTTTATACAGTATAATGCTTTTTTTAAGGATGGGTTTATATAAAAAGTAGCGTGGCCAGACAAGCAGTGATCAGCTGTATGGTTCATAGCTGGTGAGGCACTGACATCATCACAGTCAGATTATTAATGTATTGAGCCCTATAGAGTAGCTTGTGATTGGGAGCAGTCAATGTTTAAAATTTCACATTTGCGTTCTTTACGCACATAAACTGTAGCATAAAAAAAACAAAAAAGAAAATTATCAAAACATGACCATCATCTTACCAACATCCTTGTAAAGCCTGTCCTTTTGAATAAAAGCATAGATAACTTTTTTGTAGAAGTATTCCTTATCTTTTCTCAGTTTTAGAGGTCTCTCTGTCTTCAATTTTTTTTATCTCCTGCTTCGATTAAAAGTCCAGGGTGGAAAATCCTTTCAGTTTGGATATATAATCTTCCATTATGATTAAAAAATTCTCTGAATAATTCTACTATTCTACAGCCGAGGAGGCAGGAAAACTGTGTGCCTCACCTAGTGTGTAATTGCAGCAGTTTTATGATCGATAGTGTAGTTGTTGATTAGAAAAATAAACACAGTGCATTATCTACACCAGTTAAACTATAGAAATATGGTAAAAGTGTTCGGACGTTTTAATAGCGACATGCAGAGAGACTGTGATAGCATGTCACTATAGAATAGCATGCTAGCATGCCAGCACAGTTAGTCATTGTACAATCTATGGTGAGGCTCGGCAGGCTGCTGCCTCATCACTTGTCTCTTCTTAGTATTTGAACGGTAAATGTGAAAAATCAATGATTTTGAAAACAAGTATCTAAAAATGTTGAAGGTAAATGAAAAATAACTTTGAAGTAGGCTACAAATCGCAGAATAAATAAAATAAAACCATTTCATTTACTTTTTGATTTTATAGTGCACTGCCTCACCTGCCTCCCATGACTGCATGTGACCTCAGACAAGAAACGAAAAGAAACAGCACTTGAAGACCTTTGTGGCATTTTAGAGGGTGTAAGATTATTAGAATGTTGATGAGGATCCACTTTTATAAAAACAGCTAATAACTTTTTTATAGGGTGAGACACAAAAAAGTTAAAAATGTTAAAGGTCTCATTCCATCGTATTTTCATTAATTTTGTGGTGGTCTCTTGTCTAAAATAATGTCATGAGAGTTTGTTTTGACAAAAAAATATGCTGTGGTTGTCTTGTTTCAAGCTATTTTAGTTAGGTGAAAACGAGAGCACGGATAGCTCGAGATGATTCTTATGAATATTAATAATATGCAAATGTATCGCCTCTGATTGGCTAACAACACTGTGACGCTCCTTCTAGTGGGTCTGTCTGCAGGCAGCTAACGTTTCTTGAGGGCGGGTTAACGTTCAAATTGACGTACATTTGTACGGCTTTTCCGATTCGCTCGTTTTTCCCGGCAGTTTTCTATCACAGGCGAATACAGACTACAGGGGTACGAGAGCATTTTGAAGTTGAGCATAGAAGTACAACTTGGGCTGACCTATGGTAATGTAAAAACATCAAGTCTTAAACGGTTTATTTCGGAAGGAGACCTTTAACTGTGATGCTAGTTTCTGTGAATTAATTCTCAGAATTATCCTCTTTGTGTTGTCTTCAACCATAACTATTGTTTCTTGCAGATATTGTGTCTGAACCATGAAAAAAGCTAAGCTAACGCTAGCCAGTGCTCTCCTCTTTATAAAGACGTCCAAATGGGGCAGGCAGATGCTTGTGCAGTGCCCCTCCAAGACAGAGAGGAAACAGATGGTGTATCCACTGTTATGGAAGAATGTAACGAAAATGTCATTACCAAAGACAATGGTGGTGTTCTCTTGAGTTCCATGGCATCTCAACACAAGAGAATTTAGAGAATGAAAAGTGTCTCACATTGTGCTTCATTTCCTAGGAATTATTGCCTACATGCTGAGGCCTCCCTCTGTCCAAGGTTATTGTCAGGCTATATTGGAAATTACTCCAGAGCAGTAGCGTGTTAAAATGATGCATGTAGCTAAAAAAATAAAATAATTAATAGGCAACGTTTATATAGTGCATTTTTATTCCTACAAGCAGTCAAAGTGCTCACATTCACATTGCTGGAACCTGCAACGCTGTAGCGCCTCTACCACCTGCACCACCATCACCCAGAGAACTTTCAAGGACTTGTATAGTGAAATTAAATATTTGTACTTATGTATTGGTGGTAATCGTCCAAAGTAAGGAATGCAGATGCAACAACAAAGAAATGTGACCAGCTTGAAGTGGTGTGGCACAAAAGCACTAGAAATAGGCTGTGTAATGTTGGCATTTGAATTCCACCAGATGGTTCTTCTATGGACAGAGTTGATAATCCCAAGAAGTGTTTAATTTGATGGTTTCATCCTGAGCCATTCAGTTTCAAAGCCATGCTGAAAATTTTCTTCCTCCTGTTATGCTTCTCATTTGGGTCCATTCATGAAAACACTAAACGTGATTGGTATGGTTTTCCTAAAATGTTATTGTTATTTCCGGGCACTTCTATTGAAGGAACCTATGTGTGTTATTTATTATAAAACAAATAATTGTTTTCTTCTAGGTATTTGACACCCTTCAAAGAGTTGCAGAGGGTTTTTTCTTTTGGTAAGTAAAGTCTTTAATTCTCTTTATTTATTTATTTATTTATTTATTTATTTATTTATTTAGGTTTACAGTTATGTAACTAGTCCCTCAAACTTTTGTGGGATTATGCTTGAAAAATCCCGAAATTATCCTTGTGGACACCCATCCCCGCCTTAGTAAGTGGATCCCAGACAATAATAAGGGAGTCATAAATTACAGGAAAAGAAATCCAGCCATTTTAAGGCAGCACTCTCGTTAATGGTGCCATGAGGCAAGTTTTATCTTTGCACTTTTCTGTTAAACGCGGGTCCTGACCGCCCCTTCAGTCCGTGTCAGCAGCAGCTACCATAAAGTGACTGGATAGATTGTGTCAGACTGCCGGTTCACTTTCACAGTCCGTCCTGAGCAGTCAAAATTGCAGTCCACTCAGCTGATTTCTGAGTGGCATTGCCTAAAATAGGCAGCTGACAGCAGGCTACAAGCCTCTGGTGGGATTGTGTGTTCCCCCTCCCATCACCTCATTCTTATGCTAAGCCATAAGGGAATATTGATTCATACTGATGCTGCTCGGTTCCCCGTTGATGACTCAGTGGTCCATTCAGTGAGATCCCCTGAGCTGCGGATACTTGGTATGCAGGTGCACTTCCCTGCAACCCAAATCTGCCTCCAATTGTTTTATTAGGATACGCTTACTGTGAAACTCAAATCCACGGATGCTAACAAAACCAATACTCCTCCCAGTTGAAGTGTTTTTGGGAAATGTTTCATGCAGAGTGAGAACTTCCATTCTCTCTTACTGTGTGACCACTGTGTTTGAAGAAAAATATGTTGTTCTACCAGGAAAGGGAGAAGTCTAAAAGACTACATTTGCTTTATTTAGAGACCACCATGGCTGTCTCAAGTGTTCTGGCTGTTCCAGCACAATGTCCCACCATGTGCAATAGACCATTTAAGGCATCCACAGGGTTGTAAGAAAGTATTATCCCAGACAATGCAACCATTGCTGTAGGTCCCTGTCTACAGCCCTCCTGTGTTGTCTTCCTCCAACAATAGAGGTAGACCTTCATGATGTCCATGATGTGTTCTGTCTGAGGAGGCTCCAGTGAGACCATTAGTCTGTCCCAGAGCTGCCTGTTCGTGGGGGACAAAAATACAGGGGAGTCGTGATGAGTAAGGCCCTGAGCTCAGGTTTTACTGGGTCTTTCTCTCTCACCGGGTCTATTAGCTCATGCTTTTCTCAATAACTCAGCAAAAGTGGGGTTGTGAGAGTGCTGGAGCAATTTGCCACGTGCATCACATGAGTGCAGTCAGCGCTGTACTGAATCTGTACACCCACTTTTTTTAAAAGATTAAATACGACCCTACATTAGAGATAAGAAGGGAGCATTAACCTTGAGAGATTGCTGTTGCACTGAGATGAATGCCTTCAGATGCAAAATGCCTTTATTTAACTGGTAATAGCTCTTTGATTGACTCATTTGTACGTTGTATGAGGCCATTCTTGCTGAAAAAACAAGCAGAATAATAATAAGTGTTGTGCTGGAATGGAGCCTGAGGTTGATGTAAATGGTGAACTAGTAATGATGTATAAAGGCATGGCGGTCGAGCGTTGTGGGAATGTTGCCTGCTTGTTTGCTTCTGTTTTGATCCTCTTTAATTGTGCTTGTCTGTAGGCTGTTCATTAGCCCAGACGCTATGCTAATGGTACATTTCCGGTTTTCTTTTATTCCCGTCCTTGTGATTTCTTCTCACCTACCTACATAGTACGCACACACATGCACACGGATAGACACGTATACACACACACACGTTGTGTACCCCTTAGCTAGACCAAGGATGGTGCCGTTAATGAATAACGGTGGAATTTGCACAGACTTGACAGCATTGAAGCAATGCTTCTCATGCCTCACAAAGGCCAAGGCTGGATACGGGGATGGATGATAAAACAAGACTTGCTTCCCTCTTCAGGTGACAGGCACACACTTTGATGCAGCAGGTGCAAGGGGTAGGGGTGGAGGGTGTTGGGGTGGCGGGGTTGGTGTTTGAAGTGTTGCAGTTGCAGGATAGGGAGAAAGAGATTTTTGGAACGGCAGGAAAGATAGGAACGTTATGGGTATTTTGACACACAGCCATAGAGTGTGTAAGGTACTCCCTCCAGTCTATGCTAGTTTTAATTGTCAACTCTGCAAACAAGCATTTGTTTATGCACAGATAACCAAGGCAGGACTGGCAACAAGCAAACAAGCTTACTGCTACATCACAAGCAGGCACAGAAGTCTGTTGACAGTCTTTCCATTGCGCTTACACCTGATCTGTTTCTGTTATTAATGTACAGGGTATTTTAGTGTCCACTTTCTAAACTAGTATTTGTTATTTATCTGTAACTTGTACTGTTTGCCTCCTAAATCAATTGAAGAGGTAGCACACTATGGGTAGTCGTATAAGAAATTGACTTGAATAACACCTGTTTTTGGGGAATAGGAACCTGTCTGCTGCAGCTGACTAATTCTATTATCAAACCATTTTCACAAAAATCAAATTGGTCTATTTGCTCGGTTTTGACTCAAACCAGAAATAACGTTAACTTTACTGTATATCAGAAGTATTACTATAGTTCAAAAACATGCACCATAATAGAACTGGATTACAGTTTGCGTTGCACCGAACTCCGAAGTGGCGCAGTAGCCTCGCTTTCAGGGTTTATTTTCTTCCATTAGTGTGATGGTCTTTGTTTAAAATGAGTGTGTGCCACAGTTGACCTCCAGAGAACTGTGTGAACTATGTGACCCTGCACCAAGTCTGCCTGGATAATGGCATTCACATGTGGCGATGAACACAAAAAACAGCCTCATAAAATGGTTGTTTGGCAAAGAATGCAGAGGTTTTTTTCTATTTCTGTCTACATGTGTGTGTGTGTGTGTGTGAGAGAGAGAGAGAGAGAGAGAGAAAGAGAGAGAGAGAGAAAGAGAGAGAAGGGGTTTGTGTGTGTGTGTTTGTGTGTGAGAGAGAGAGAGAGTGTGTGTGTGTGTGTGTTTGTGTGTGTGTGTGTGAGAGAGAGAGAGAGAGAGAGAGTGTGTGTGTGTGTGTGTGTGTGTCTGAGTTTGCCTGTGAGGTGTTTAGAATTAATTGGACGTTTTTTAGCTCTGTGTTGTTTTGCTGTGGAAGTGTTATCGCCACCATTTCGGAGCCAAGTGGAGGTGTCACTAGAATAAGACAGGCGACAAAGAAAATGCAGATCGTAGAGATAACTGACTTTGAGTTTACTGTCTGAACCTTTTTAGCTGAAGAATAATCACCTTCACATAATGGTTGACCTGTTACAGTACAGGCTTTCAAAGATGGCTTCTTGAACTGCAGTTTGTATTGTGTTTTTAAGATCTTTAGAAACGTGGGCAAAACAAACCACAATTTGTTATAGCTTAGTTACTGGTTTATGTACTGCAGTGCATTGTAATGAAAATATTTTGTTCATTTTAAGCTCTTTACGCTGCTAGCTCTGGGTCTTAAATCAATAAATGATAGTACTCTGATTGTACCTCTGATTGTACTTGTATTCTACTCCCCCCACTACCCCCCTCCCCAATTCATTCTAACGCTGTGTTTCCACACAGTGTTCACTTGGCGAATATTCGCTCATCATATTTCGCCGTTGGGAGTGGCCAATGCAACATGACTTTTACTAGTCGTAGCAAGCAGTAGGCTGCCTGCCAACTACCAACGGAAGGCGTGCTAAAGTTAGCCTAGCAGCTTACCTAAACTAAACCGTGGAAAACATGGATAACTTGGATAACTGGATAAATTTAAAGTGATGAATTTAACCCAAGTATGTTCGTGTGACACGTAAACAGCAATGCATTCCGCTATTATTTTTATGTTGACACCAATCTTTGTTCCATAACACATTTTAGGCAATCGGTGTGCTGCAACATTAGCTATATGTAGCGGTCAACTAACTTAAGTTTGTAGATAATGTTCATGTATCATATTGAACACCATCGGACACGATTACACACAAACTGCGGTCTATAGACCCTTTGATCAAACAAATAGTTTTTATGTAGTGAACTCTCTGGGCACCGCCATACTGTTTGTTTCTCCCACCCTGGTCAAGACACACAGTTATCTGATTGGTTGCCGCCCGGCACAAATTTGCATAAAGTTAAAGATTTGCTAACTTCAGTTTGCCTGCCTCGGCGAATTCATCCACAACAGGGTGAAATTCGCCCCCCATTCATTTTCAATGAGAGGTGGGCGAAATTTGCGCATAGTGGAAATGCACCGTAAGTTAATGATTGCTGGAGTATGACTGACTGACCTGACTGATCCAGCTGCCATTAATTTTGGATACCAGTGTGATGATGCAGTGGAATATTTTTCGTGAAATTGAGCGCCAACGTTAGTTCTTGCAGACTATGGAGTCAAGCTTCCGCCTCTGCCAGCTGATCTCATTTAGCTGAATGCTCAGCTGATTCCCTGCTACACTTATGGGACATTTCCACCACGGCCCTGGGCCGTCCCCAGGCTTTACCCCGCTTAGCCCCAGTGTTGTATTTCCATTACAGAGTTTTAACACCAGGGTTTTAGGTGAACCTGGAATGTTTACTATACAAATGTAATGGCCTATGTTAATTTCCCGGTAAAGATGCAAATCGCCGTCTATCATAGTGCTGAAACTAAAACATAGCCTGTGCTTACATAAAATTAAAATGGTAATGGTTCTAGTAAATGGTAAATGGTTCTGCTTAACAATGTTATAAAGGCTGACAATTCTTTAATAACATTCTGTGTAAATGCGTTAGCCTGGACTACTGAAAGCTGGATGATTAACTTTTTTTTCTCCAAAAAAGGAGGAGAGGCGGATAAAACGTGCTAGGCGGTAACAAATAATGTTGGGCTCTCGCAGGCAAAAGAGGAAGATGCGGGTCGCAACAAATAGGCTAACTGAAAAAACGGTAGCTGGCTAGTCTAAAATCATTTTTTTTTTTTTTTTACTTATTATTACGTTTGATTCCATTCCCACTCCTGTTCTAAGTCCTCAGTCTGGCCTCGGTTCGGCCCTGCCCAACTCATGGGCCAGCCTGAAGCCGTTTGAGCCATTGCGCCATGACTATTCGCTGGGCACCATAAGCCTCGGGAATAATGCTTATTATAGATCCCTCTTGAGAATGTTCGGGAATAATGCTTATTGTATATCCTTCTTGAGAATGTTTGGGAATAATGCTTATTGTAGATCCTTCCTGAGAGTGTTTGGAAGTAATGCTTCAATAATGCTTTTCAATAATGCTTATTGAAGATCCTACCTGGGAGTTTTTGGGAATAATGCTTATTGGAGATTGGTCTTGAGAGTGTTCGGGAATAATACTTATTAGAAATCTTTCCTGAGAGTGTTTGGGAATAATGCTTATTGTACATCCGACCTGAGAGTGTTCGGGAATAATGCTCACTGAAGACGCCTCGAGAAAGTATTCAGGAATTATGCTCTTTGAAAAGCAGTCTATTTCCCTTGGCCATCACTGGCATGGAGAACTTTGACAGGGAGGTGACACCAGATACGTTACGGATGTGTAACAGAAGTCAAAGACGCATCTGCTGAAACGATCAACTTCCAATAAAATCAATGGAACTGACAACACCAGATGTTACAGTGCAGTGAATATTCTAAAAAAGACCAATCCTCCAAATGTATTTCATGTAACATTTCAGTTACGTACTCAGTGTAGCCCTAGGGCAAGACATATTTAGGCATTTTCCAAACCTGTTAAACTTTTGCCATATAACCTGATGCTGGCCTATACCTTTTCATCATATGGCATATAACTAATGAATTAAAGACATCATAAAATATTTTCAAGCTTTCGTTTAATCTTGTTTGCCTTCTGAACCTCTGGTAAATTGAAAATGTTCCATTTACACACAATGAGTCAACGGTGATTGGACTCATCAGTAACAATGAAGAGTCTAACTACAGGGCAAAGGTTGAACACCTAGCTGATTGGTGCACAAACAACAACCTTCTCCTTAATACCAGCAAAACTAAGTAGATCATTGTGGACTTCAGGGAGGAGAAGGGTGAGACACACAACCCCATCCATATTAATGGCATGGAGGTAGAACAAGTCTCTTGCTTCAAGTTTCTGGAGACCCACATCTCAGAAAACCTAACCTGGACTACCAACACCACCATCCTAGTTAAGAAGGCCCATCAGCGCCTAATCTTCCTGAGGAAACTGAAGAAAAGTCATATGTCTACTGACATCATGGTTTCTACAGTTTCTACCGCTGTGTGATTAAGAGCATCCTGACTAACTGTGTCACAGTCTGGCATGGAAGCTGCTCTGTCGCCGACCTCAAAGCTCTGCAGCGGGTAGTGAAAACTGCCCAAAGGATTATAGAAACTCCCTTTCCTGCCATTGAGGGTGTCCACAAGAAGAGATGTCTGCGGCAGGCTTGCAGCATTCTTAAGGACTCCTCTCATCCGCCAACAAACTGTTCCAGCTCCTACCTTCCAGAAGGCACTACAGGAGCCCTCAGACACTTCTTCACACCCGTACACACTTTGTTGCATTGTATATGTTCTTGATCTATTTATATCTGTCCACTTACAGATATACATAACCTTTCTACTGTATGTGTATGTATATGTGTATATATATAGATAGATAGATATAGATATATAGATATATTACCTGTATATTGACCATATTGTACATACAATGTCTCAAAAACTATACATAACTCATCTCATATTTATACATTTTGTGTAGACTACACTTATCTATTGTACAGTACACATTGTTTATTCTACAGCTTTGTACTTACCCATCTGTATTATATAGCACACAGGCTGTCATATATGTAGAGGATTTACTGTACATACCGCTAATTGGTTACCTCCTTCTGCTCTCATATACACTTAACTGTACACTGCTGCTCTTAACTGTACATAAAACTTCTCTTAACTGTATAGAGTATATTGTATATTTTGCACTTGCTGCTTTTTGCACTTCTGATTAGATGCTAAACTGCATTTCGTTACTCTGTATTTATACATGTGTAATGACAGTAAAGTTGAATCTAATCTAATCAATTATATGATATGGTTTTTATCAACCATTTACTATATAGAATTTTGGCTCTATTATTTCAAACCAGAGATATGCTTTCTGACTGCAGGATTTTTGGGTCAGTTGCAGGCTTGGATGTGTAGGATTTGAGAGAAGAGGTCGGCCTTTGAAATTCCATATTTTGTAGTAATGAAAGTGTGAAGCTTTTTTTTTTGTTTCTTTTTATGGTATGACTAGACATGTAATCGAGTCCGACAGCTGCCCTTTCATTAGATGGATAGATAGATACTTTATTGATCCCCAAGGGGAAATTCAAGATTAAACCCAACAGGGCTGAATTGAAGAGGTGAAGAAGAAATCACTTTTTAAATTGTTCCATGTTAGAAATTAAAATATAGACATGAGATGGACCACAATACTATAATACTACATCTAGTTTCAATCACCAATAGTCTGTTCCAAATGGTGCTTCGAACGGTGCTTGGATGCTTGATTTGTCGGGCGTAGGGTGTTCACACTAGCGGTAGATGCTAAATGCGGAGCGCTTCAAGTACCCGGATGGTGCACTCCAAATGGTCACAATGTGGAGTGTACATCATTTTACTATTTAGCGTAAGACAAGGGCACCCACTACTTTTCAAAATGGTGTTACAACAGTGTTGTGACAGATGTGATCCAGTTCCAAACAGCAGGCAGTGTTCATAGTGTAAAAAGGAAGTGTATTTTGTGAAGTGCGGCATTTGGAACAGGCTGCAACCAAACATTAGTACTTGCTATTGCTATTAGCAATCATAGTACAGACTCAGCTCGGTGTTTTAACTAGAAGGTTTCGAGGCCCATGTTGTGACAAGCCCTCACGAAATTAAACTATAACTGTAACGTTCCATAGGCCTACGTATGACAAAATATAACATGATAATCTGTGTTCATGGTCATTGAACGCTGGATGGTTAAGGGCTAGCGATATTGATGGCTAAAAAATGTGTTACTTAGGCTACGTTTACACAGAAACGATCTGCACCATAAACTCAAAAGTAGTGTTTCGTTCTCACTTTTCGCTCCACGTTTGGACGAGCGTTTTGCATACAGACGGAAATGCAAAAGTATGTGAGATTTTCTATTTTTCGATGCAGTATACACGCCAGATGGCTAGGTGGCAACAGCATCAAGACCAAGCTTGTGCGTAAGGTCTCTCTACTTCTCTTCCTGTTCACCCCTAGTGCGCGGCGCGGCGCAATTAAAGATAAATATCATGGTGAAAGTTTGCCTGCATTTGCATTACTCTCGAGTGTCATTCTTGTACTGGACAAAACTCTTCCAGTGAAACTAGTGCAGCTAAAGCAAGTTGAATGTCCATCGCAGGATCGCCATTTTGCTTTTCTAGCACTGGGGCAAGCATGTCACTATGCGAGGAGAAACAAAGTTTTGCATTTTCAATCATTTACACGATGGCGGAAGAGTGGAGCGTTTTCAAGTTTTCCACTCTGGAGGGGGTTTTCATTTTTTTGCGTTTTCAACCTCCAAGACTCCAAAAAGTTTCCGTCTAAACGATTTTTCAGCGTTTTTCAGCCCGGAGCGTTGTTGTGTAAACGGGGCCTTAGAAGCCGCATAAGCATCCGACAAGACTTTTTTGTTCATAGACAAAGCGTCAACATTCAAAATAACATGGCGCCGCCCTTGTTTACGCACGGAATAAGGTGAATACTTTGTGAGTAACTTTATGACTTATTAGGTTTGTTGTGTTAAAATTCTTTTGTAGCATTCCTCCTTGAGTTATCTCTTTGCACACACCTTGCAAACTGGAAATTTTCAGACACATTGTAAAACTCCATATTCCATATTCCATATTCCGTGTTAATGTTAAACGTCATCTGATCAGGCCTGTCTGGGGTGCTACGTTCGATTTCACGAGCAAAGTCAGTCTACCCAAGCTGCCGTTATAGAGCATTTCTGTTTCACTAAAAAGTGGGAACCAATGACAAACGAGCATACGCATACTTCATCGGAATGAGTGGTCTGATTATTTGTAGATTTTGTCAAGTAGTATACAGAGGCATCTGATGGACGCAGGTTATGCCAGTACGGTAGCTTGGCCAGACTAAGCTCTTATGAGCTTTATAGTTGTGGAAGCCAGGCTATCTCTATTCCTCAGCGCTGATGCTTTAGTACAGATAATGTCATGTTTTAGTGTAAATCAAACACACTTGTAAACTTGTAAATCAATTTGTTGTATGCTAGTGACCCAACATCTACTTTTCAACCTGGGCCACAGATTGATTGCCCTTAAGAAAAAGCCAACAGAACTTTCCAGGACATATTGAAATAGATGTTTTGAGTGTTTTAGAGTTCCTTCACAAACACTCACTGTCTGTTGCATTCTGTGTGTGTTTCATCTGAGTATGTTTACAGCCTAGGGTTCAAAAAGTGTAATATGTCAATGTGCATAGTGTACATTCCCATGCCCTTTTTAATAATCTTGTACCATTCGTCAAAAGTTACATTGTTACTGCCATCTTTCCTGACATTTTCGTCTGAAACAGGTGAGATTCAGGCTTCTCTTCGTTTACACTCTGTTGCCCAGGGTTCAGGATGAATTTCAAGGTGTATTTTTAGTGCGTTGGCAAGTGGTGTGCCATGTGCTCACAGCTGCAGCCCTGCATGCCACCATCTGTTAAGAGACCCACCCCCTTTACCTTGCAACATATGGGCTAGCACTGATTAATGACTTGATTGACAAGAACCGTCAACCAATTGAAGCTCCCAATTGAGCTTGGAGCCAATAGAGCATGGCCGTTGTTTTTATCTTCATAGTAACAAGGATGAACCGTTAGTGTGGCCAAGGCTATTTTACAATGGTCTTAGCTTCACAATCGTGTGGCTTGTTGTGATGTAGCCAGGCTAGCGACGACTAGTGCTTACCATCAGTTTCATTGACCTCCAGCAGCTCAGTCAGGAAATTAGTCATAAGCTTAGGTTCACAATGATTGGAATATGCAATGGCTAATCATCAAACAGAGGGCTATAAATAATGCATTCCAGAGCGCACCATTTGCAAATGGTTGAAGCAGAAAGTAGTCCCGCCCTTGTGGAGCGAACAACGATATGCAGTGATGTGGTGCATTAGATTAGAGAATTGAGAGGAAGCTAGTACGCATGCTTTTTTATACCCTTCCAAATGTGTGTTTTTTTCAATCTTGTTTTCCATTAGGCAGATCAAATAAAAATAAAGGTCAGCAACGGGAAGCGACAAGTGGAATTTCAAATGCTCTCTCAATACCACTTTCTATGTGGCTTGTTTGTTGTGGTTTTCATTGCCACTCCTGCTGTGAAAATGGATTTGTTCGACAACACAAGTTGTCCCCTCCACCTCTGCATTCTAAGAACCTAGAATGTATTAAGCTTTAACACCCCACCCCCTTCCCCTTGTCGTGCTCCCGAGGGCTCTCTGTACTTGGGCTTGCAAACAGGGGCTACACGATTTTTCAATTACTCTCATCTGGCCTCACAGGCCTGTGCTGTGCTCACTGCAGCGCCTTCGGAGAAAAGGTAAATTTCACCTTCCGTCCTTTTATCCCTCCTACTCTCTTTTTGCCATTCCTTTCTACCTCCCTCCTCCCTTCTAAATCTCTCCATCCTCATCCTCTCGTTGGTGAAACAGGCCATGTATGCCAAAGCTAATTACTGTACTTCTATGAACGCCTTGTGATTGACCTGGTGTACTCCAGGTGTCTGCTGTACAAGATTAATCATGTAGCCTCAGTCACAAACACCTCTTAAATCACTCATTTATGACTGTCACCCTGCCAATTCTCATCCCATAATAATGTGCACATGGACTAGTGTATATCAGAGGCGGCTATTATAAGACTACAAGGGAACCTCACATTTGAACACCACCCGAGCAGCGAAGGCATGGTAAGAAGACTTTAGAAGAAGACTTCACTCCAAACATGTGTAGCGTTGTCGTGCATCCAGTCCCTCCATGCTTTGCAGGGGCCTGAGAGAGTGACAGTGTGCAGCCCTGCCACTATCAGAGCCCGCCAGCTGTTCGCCCGCCGAATGTGCTGAGCAGCCGTGCAAAATGGGTTGATGCAGATATTAATAAAGTGTCGCTGTGCTCTGGAGGGTGAGGCAAGCCTGTCACACACTGTGCCACAGGCTGATTGGAGAGAGGCGAGCGGCCAGCCAGCCACGTGAAGGAGTGCTCACCCCTTTTTCCACAAGCTCTCATATCTTCTAGACTGTTCCGTGTGGGGAAAAACCAACCCAATGGTCCATGGCTAGAATGATATTCCTTTTTTTTTTCCTTCAATTTCCACTTTTTTTTTCCTTTTTCTTTTTCTTTGATGCTTGGCAGAATTCTGGAGTTCTTCTGAGAGCGAGAAAACTCCACTCCACTGTGGAAATCACAGAGTACGGCTTCCATTTTTTGCAAGAAGTCACCATACAAATAAATCGTCGCCGGACTGGTTTTGGACAGGCAGGCAGGGTTGGAGACAAGCGTGCATTCAGAAGATTTCTGAGCCTCTCTCTCTTCTTCCTCGTCCTCTGGCGGCCCTTATCTAACCCCCCACCCCACCCCAAACACCCGGTTCTGTACACAGTCTTCAACAGAAGCCTCCTCCGTAGAATGCCTCTCCTTATCTGCGGCCCTGCTAGGTTGGGGGGGCAGACTGGATTTTTCCCTGGAGTTCTAGTAGATTCTTCAGCAGTCCGTGTTTGATTTGTTTTCTCCAAAGGCCCCAAACTAATATCAGTCCCTTAGAAGCTTTGTGTCCTAGCCTTATCAAAT
>JAGFZM010000258.1:103486-124345 GCA_017657215.1 Limnothrissa miodon | reverse complement strand
ACTTCATGGCCCAGACTGAAATTAGCCACAAGTGTGTTACGAACCACAAGGTTTTCAAAGGAAATCTAAAAGACTAAACAAAGTGTAACGTGGCTATGTTGTTGTCTTTAGAACAACAGGCTATGTTGTTCAAAGTGAAGTTGCTTAAAACTAAATGCCTTGACCATACAATTGTGGGAGATTACTGTTCAACGCGGTGGTACCAGTAATTCCCAGTGGTACACTCTAGAGCAAGGTGGTTTAGAAGTTACAGGTGCAGCTAAAATGTGGGTCTCATTTTATTCCCCACACTTAAAATAACAAAGACAAACAAGCAAGTCTTTTACTATCAGCACTTCTGATATTCTTTGCTCACTCTCAGCTACCTTCCTACTGTAAATAAAGGCACATGTTTACACATGTTTGATCAGGCTTGAGCAAAATACACATTTACTCATGAATCCCATTCTGGTTTTGCCATGTTGTCCTTCACTACTTTATAATGACTGTTCTTGTTTGTCAGTTTTCTCTCTCTCTTTTGTTTCTTCTGTCAGGCTTTAGTTTTATTGTGCCCAACACAATGGTGTGCTTTGGGAGTTCATTATTGCCCAACTGTCTGGGAGGTCTCTGTTCTATCGCTGCTGCAGGACTAGCTAAAACTCTGGTGGTATTTTAATGCGTCCTTAAGGGTTTGCAATGCAAGTCTAAGGGTGGTGACGGGTGTACGAGCCCTGCTTGTCTGCAGGGGCGACTTGGTGCCCAAGCCCAGTCAAACGCCACCTTCCCCCATCCCCTTCTTCACCTCCCATACACACACACACACACACACACCTTCCTCCAGCTCTTCTCAGTTCCCCCAGAGGAAAGACATTTTACTTGGTGCCTTTGAAGTAGTACTTTGTATTCATTGTTGAACCATAACACAGGGTATTATTGTTCAATTTGACCTCAATCTACGTGCTGTGAATCTACAATGAACTTTGTTAGACTATAATTTATGATTATTAGGGTAGTGATTTTCTTTTCTTTGGTAACAAGATGGATTGCATTTTCAATTACACTACCTAACATGCCTGTGATGCATACGCACTACCTATAGTTATGTTCTAATGTTGTCAGCCATTTTGTCTTGCTCTCAGTTGTTAAGACCTTAAGTGTCTTTGGCTCTTTCCTGAGCCGAAGGCTTCTTTTTCCATTGGGAACCCAAATAGATCATATGTCAATGAACACTGAGCTCACTCAGCATCCATCCAAACACACACACACACACACACACTCATTCATATGCACACGCGCACACATACACACACACACACACACACACATATATGCACAACCACACATACACTTACACATACACTAGCATGTGAATGCAGGCTATGAGACATCTATATAAAGCAAAATTACGGAGTTGTGAATTATGTTTTTTTTATTTGATACTTCAAATAAAATGAATTAAAATGTCAACTTGAAGCGTGTTTGAAATGGAACAAATCTGCAAAAGGGGAAAAAGTCTTTGGTGAACATGATGAGAATCATTTGATGAGGGATTTACAGTTGACAGGATTAACAAGAATGAAACTCTGGTGATTTGCCGATGACACGGACTGACCTCGGCCCATCTCTGTGCGTCGTCTCTATGTAAATTGTGATTACTTTTGATGTAGAGCAAACACCAGATGACAAAAGTCTTGTCTGACACATGTAACCAATGACCAAGCAAGCCACCTGGATAATAAAGAACTCTGCCACTGTGGGCACTTTCCTGACATGATATGATGACAAATTTATTTTAAAAAATTATTCTAAGCCTGTGATGCAGAACGGAAATCCTTTTTTTTTGTTTAGTAGCTTACGTGTCTGATAATACAAATAATTGTGTGACCGACACATTTAAATCCAATAAAAGGCTTTCCATTTCATGGCCTGAATGATCCAGAGACTCTCTTAGAAGTGCTGTTATGCAAGCGGAAAACTGTGCTACTGTAGGCTAACATCTAACCCATCATACTGCAGATTTATTTATTTGCCGATGATAGTCATCAAACATTCCGATTAATTTCCTCAAAAGGCAAATATAAGAATATCAAAAGCAATTTACGGGTTTGTTATGTAAATAGCCCCGTGATTAAATTAAGAGGACATTAAATGGTTTCATCACAATTATTTAAATGCAATTGTGAAGCAGACATACTCTTTGGGCTGAAAAAGATCTGTCATTCCAGACAAAACTATAAAGGGTAATAAGAACATTCTTTTATCTATGTAGCCTATCCAGTGTGTTTGAGATAAGGCTGTTTTATTTTAACTGAAATACTTTCTCTTTATTTTTTATGTCTTGAGTTGTGTGCCATTGTGTGGGTCTGACAGTGCTGTGGAAGGTGTTGATGTGGTTGTTGGTGAGGATGAGCCTGAGCTCTTTAGTCAGCAGAGCAGCAGATTCCACTCACACCCACAAGAGCTTGGTTAAAAGGGACTGGGGAGCTAGGGACTTTACACTGGGAATGTGTCCGTCTGTCTGTCCATCACAATCTTCTTCACCCATCCTGTCCAGTTCTCCTCATTACCATGTCTTCTGCCCAACCCCCCCCCCCCCCCCCCCACACACACACAGTACGTACACACTTACACATCATTGCCATTCTTCAGCGAGTGTGAGTTCTGCTCCCCAGAGTGTTTGTGTTACTTTCTCCTCCCCGCGTGTGAGTTTCTCATCATAATGGAACTTTTAGCAGCGCCTGAATTATTAATGTCGGGGGTAAACGGATCGAGTGATAGTCAGTGGCTGGATAGATCCGTGCTGGGAGCAGGAACAGAATCCCCTCCTCGCTCGCTAGCTCAAGCCTAGCATTGTCTTCTCCGCCTTATCTCGCAGCTTCTGTGCCGTTCCCCGTGTCTCTCGGTGTCTCTCCTCTGTGCTCTCTGTTTCGTTCTCTTTTTCTCCTCCTCTCTGTGGCTAGTGCTTTTTTTCACCCCTACCCCCCACCCCCCCACCCCCTTGCTCTTTTCTTTGGTGGCTCACACCCCCAGCCTCTCTCTTCTTGCTTGCTGCTCTCATTTCATTCTTCACGTGGTTCTCCTCCCTCTCTCTCTTTCTGCTGGCGCTGTGGCTAGTGATTTTTTTCTTTCTTTCTTTTTTTCATTTTCTTTCTTCCTTTATCTGGCTCTATCCATAAGTCAGAGTCTTTTCTGTTCAACTCTCTCCCTTTCTCACTCTCCTCTGCCGCTGCTGCTGCTGCCACCGCCACCGTTGCTGCCATGGGAGGCAACTGTTGCTGACGCTCATTTGGGGGAGCAGCTTTAACCTGACAGCTACAGGCAAGATGTCAGCATGAATCTCTCTCTCTCTCTCTCTCTCTCTCTGTATGTGTCAGTAATGTCTTGGATCATATGTGTAGTGCATGTGTGTGTGATGGATTGTGTGTGTGTGTGTGTTAGTGTTTGTTATCTCCCGTGTCAGTGTGAGGACTCTTGGCTCGTAGGGTACCCTGTAATTAGGCAGGATGTGTGGCTTCTTTTTACATGCTGCCTTGCATGTTAACGAGGTGGATGTTTATGGTCAGGAAGAATTTGTGGAGACTGTGGTTAACTGTGCTTTTCACACCGATACAGTGTGTGTGTACGTGTGTGTGTATGTGATTACCCACTGAACACTCTGTCTGTGTCTTAGGATATATTCAGGTCTCTCTCTCTCCCTCTCTCCCTCTCTCCCATCCTCCCTCTCCCCATTTTTTTATCCCAAGGAGTAGTTTTTTTTCAGTTGGGCTTTTTTTATGCATTTCACAGATATCCACTGTCAGTTATGCTGTGGTCTGATACTGTCTGAAAACATGAAAACACGGCTGATAACCTCACAGGAGACAGGAACTTTCACACAAACAAACAAACACTTTCATTTGGTGAAACATAGTCATAGTGTGTCGGCAACTGGACTTGGGGTGTTCAAGTAGTTAGCTAATTTGCTAGCCATCTAGTGTAGGTACTGCAGTTTACCTTTGTAGGGCAGTGTCCTCCAATATTGACCAGGAAAAATGATAATCCCAGAATCAAAGTTTTGTTTGGATCTCCAAGTTGCTATTATTAATATTGTTGGGCACAATATATCACAGACATGTACTGGTTCACAGTGTATTTGAAGAATTTTCTCTGGGAATTGTTCTGCTCTTTCATTCTGAGGCCAAGGCAGTAGTATATCGCCCCTGGCATTTTTTTTTTTCCAATCTTATCTGGAAGTGGAAAGTGATTAATTTGCTGGTCTATTTCTGCGTGCCATGAAAGCCCTTGAGCAATGAGGCTGGGAGACTTTTGCCATGGTTCCCCTCTGAGGCAGACTATTACTATTAGAACAGCATGTCTTTCCAGACCCATCACATTGGCTACACTGGCTACACCTGGCCCCTACCAGGAGCACCCCTCACTTATCCAGCTGGGCTTTATTATCTCCACCACCTCAACCTTCTCCACCATAGTGCCGCTGCCATTACCAGCGCCCCATCAATTGTGGTCTGTTCTCCACCAAGTCATTTCCTCTTCTTTCATTTTACTTTTTTATTTTCCTTTTTCCCCTCTGTCCATTTTCTCTCTCTTATTTTTTTTACTTTCTTCTCCCTGGTTTCTTTTCTACGGTTGCCAATAGGAATATAGAGTATTTGGTGACATCATAATCGACTCTGTTTGTTGAGTATAAAGGCCTTTACACACCAGAGATGGCGAATTTTGCGAAAAAATTGCAAGACGAATTATTCGCAAAAAATGTATGCATTCCGAGTGCAACGCAATTTTGCGACAGATTAACATTGTGATCAAACATTGTCAGATTAACATTGTTCAAAATTGCATTTTACTTTTTACGTGTACCAACACACCTTTTTTGTGCAGGAGCAGCAAACAGGAGGCAAGAAGATTCATTAAGTTCATTCATTTTACCTGGACCACTATAGTTAAGCTGTTCTTCTGTTTTGGCATTGTTTACTTAAATAATGGACGCTTATTAGACAGGCATTTACTGTATCTGTGTAGACTATGGTCAATCACTCAGATCACATTCACATTTAACGTTAAATTGAAAATCCAAGCATTTACACAAGATTAAAACAACAGGCATACAATTTATTTGTGTTATGTCTTGAATGGCTACGTCCAAACTCTGAGCAAAGAGTAGCCTACAGCCTACCACAACTTCACGGGGCACGGCTGCATAATGATGGCAACCTGCACCTGCAGGGCTGGGTACTGGGGCCTATCTCATGTTGGACATCCAGTAACGTGCTTTACAACTATATGTCGGCTGTCTGATTAGGAAGACATGCTAACATTCACTTCATATCGATCAAAACAAACAGACATAAATTCTTTCCATGCAACATACACTATCCTTAACCAAGTTATCTAATTACTATGACACTTTGAAATTGCATTTCATATACAGTGACTCAAAGTATCTTTGTGTAGCAAAGCTGACATCTGTGCTTTGATGTCACATCACAAGTAGGCAAATGTCATTAGACAAGTATTTATCTGCACAGTGGTAACGGTAGAAAACAAAACAGGCTCTGCTTTGTGTTTGGAAGCTTCCTCAGTAGCAATGGAAGTTGTGCTATATGCTGCTAGATATATGTTTAGAAAAAGAGATTACTTACACTGGGTAGAGTTATAGCGTTAATTTATCAAACATTTATCAACATCCTGTTTCTCAGGATGTCTTGAACAGCTTGGTTATCATTTTTGCGCCTACTTTGATATAAATTGTGACCATTGACTGTATTGTGACTTGACAATATTCCATTTCATGTGATTGGTTGCGACATTTTGTCGTGTTCGAAAAATCGAAGTCCTCATAGGAAATATTATGTTATAAAATTAGAACTTGTCGTGCGAATTATTCATGCAAAATGGTGTGTAAAGCTGGTGTGTAAAGGCCTTCAGGTGGTGTTGAGTGTGTAGCTTTGTAGCGTGGAATAATATTGTCTAACATCAATTTTCTGCCATTGTAACATTACCAGCATGCCTTGTGAGTGTCAGGCACTCCAACTTAAGTAGTAAGGTGGCAAACCCTACAGCACCACCATCCCCAAACACACACACACACACACACACACACACACACAGGGGTTTGGTTTTCTAGTTACCATCAACTTCTCAATGGTGTAAAGCTTTCTCTCTTCTGTTGAAGAATTGCTGTTTTTGGTAGAGTGGCAGTGCTTTGCAATGTATATAGGTCATGTTGCTAATGATGTTTACTTCAATAACCGCAATAATAATTATTAATTCATTATTCAACACATAAAGATTTTCCCTGGTGGATAACGAGTTCTCCTTACAGACTAGGCTCTATAGAGCCTCTTGGATGCACTGTAAAAATGCAGTCAATAAGGACAAACGCGACAGATGCATCAATAAAGAGAGGACACGTAAGCTGTGCATCTCATCAGATGAAGAGGTTCAGTGGACACACACTGTACCTCTTTTCGAGTGCACACATTTACTTTTGATTTGTCTTCTAGCACGACTCAGAATAAGAAATACCACACGAACACACTTCTGTCTTCAGTGATGATGATCACCCCCCCAAAAAAAGTCGCTGTTATCATGCATTATTTATGTGGTCTCGCTCTGCTCCTGGGGCAAGCCTGGGTAAATATAGTGTGTGTCGTTTGTGTGACTTCCAGGCTGCTGTGCTAAATTCTCGAGGTCACTCCGCTCTAAGCCTCTACTCCTCGGCCAGCTGAGGTCTGCCCGGCCTTACGGTTCTCGCTGATCACAAGCGGGCAGGCTGTCACATCAAGGCCGCTCATTTACACCACACCCTCTCTTGTCACCCAGACACTGTCGCTTTATGCCCGCTCGCCTGGTGAAGTGCCCAGGTGGAGGTCACCTGCTGTGACCCTGTGACCCAAATGGTTTCCCTGATGAGGATGAGGAAATGGGGTCTGACTCGGTGAAAGCCATCTGATCTCCATTACCATGATCCTCTCACCTTTTTAGGTGGTTTTAGAACATTCTAGATTACCATGATACCCCCTTTTAGATGGTTTTAGAACATACTAGATTACCATGACCACCCCCACCCCCCTCTTTAGGCGTTTTCAGAACGTTCTAGACAGCACCTTGTTAACAAAACCAATGTTCTATTGCATTACTGTAAATTGATTTTGATTGTTGGTCGCAAGTCTTCCTTTTGTGAGATAAGTCTGTGCACTTTTATTCATATTTAACAGATTGTTTTTGGTTTATCAAGGCTTCTTGCTGGTACCTCTTCTTGCATCTGCTGTTTCACAGTCTCATGCTTGATTGTCTGGACCTGCTAAATAGTGTCGTGGAGTCCTATGCAGCACAGGAACAACTTTTTGCTGAAGTGTGAGGTGTGTTTTGGTCTTGGAATGAGCGAGTGCTTGTTGTGATGAAGCAAGACTCCTTGTTGTGTGTGTTTAGTGAACGTAGGTGACAGTCTGGCACTGAGGTGGTTTTTGATGAAGTCTCATTGCTTGCACAGCGCCTGTGCATCGATCTGCCCTTTTTCGCGCCACAGTGAGCTCAAACGAACAAAAACAAACTTAGTAGCCTGCAACAGCTGTCCTTGCTGATGACTTGGCTTTGGTTATAATCTTGTGATCATTTTTGGGATGTTTTGTAAAAATAACACCTGGTTGCTGTTATTCAGGGGTTTTTTTTTTTTTTTTTTTTTAATTTATAGCATTTTGTTTGTAGTGTTTTCACCAAAAATTCTAAGGAGTGCTGCCAGAATGTGTTTGGTTTTGGAGTGCTCTGATCTAGAATCATTGGTGTTAATATATTATGTGTTCTTTAGTTCTAATCATTAATCCATCTTACATGCCACACTCTAGAGTCCTTGTAAGCAACTGTCAGAAATAGAGGTTTTCTTTTGGAGTACTGCACCAATGATGAACTGGATTTCTCCATGATCTAGGCAGACAGAGCCAGAAACAGGACGCTGTGTATCCTGGTTTTGTGTGCAGCGGGGCATGCCTGCGGACAAACTATGTCTTGAATGTGTTGCGGCAGCCTATTTGGGGAACGAGTACAGGACTGATAACTTGGCAAAGAAAAGGACTAAGAAACCAGGAGGAACTAGAAAAAGTGCAGACAAAAGTGTTGTTTTATGTTTTTCTGTGCTGTCCTGTAATTGCTGTAAATGCTGTTTTGTGTGTGAGCTGCACAGACGCCCACCGCTACTCACGCTTGTAAGAGACGAATGCGAGTCAATCCCATGCCGCAGCTCACCCGTAGCGCTGCCTTTACACGCCCACCCCAACACACAGCCACAACGACAAAGCTTGGAAAAGAAGTGCCAGTGAGCACCCTCCACACAATAGGTTACACACACACACACACACACACACACACACACACTCACACTCTCTCTCTCACACACTCACACACACACACACAAACAAAAGAAAAACTAATCACTAGTTGGTGGCAAACTCTCAGTGTCACAGAATCACAATGGAGTGACGTAGGCGGCTGGAGGAATCATAATTTTCCGGTTGTCTTGTTTGGTTATGGAGGCCCGGCACCTGTCCATGTGTTGGGGGCAGCCATAGGTGGCTTTGACTATGCCCTGCCAGACGCACTGACTCCATTCTGCAGATACAGTAGCAGTTAGCAATGGGGTACATGACTCAGCTCCTCACATGTGCAGCCATGACACATGGGGGAAAGCCTGTAATTAATACAGATTTCTTGCATGACCATAGCACCGGAGGATTTTCCAAAGTGGAAACAACTTCTTTTTAACGGGCCAGAAGTCCCCACTAAATCCCACATTGAGATGTCTTCTCCTGCTGCCCTTGGGTTCAGCCTGATGAGTCATGGCAGGCTGTGCTTCTTGTGCTTTGTCAAACTCTCATCCAAATAATGAGATTTTTTCCCCCCTATGCCTCCACAAACAGTGAGTCTTTTGTTCCATGAGATGGCTCAGGGGTTTCATTATCCTTTTAATCAAGGTTTCAAACAATGCATGTCAGACTCTGTCATCATAACTGTTTAGTGCACATGCATTGTGCTCCTTGGCTGTCCGGGGAAAGAGTTTAATAATCGTCAGGTCCACTAATGATGATGTTTCCTTCATTTTCACCGCTAGCGTACCACATCCACCTGCTCGTTCTCTAGTTCTTCCTCAAGCTTTTTTTTTTCTTTATAAAAAACATATGCAGCTTTTTCCTACTGTTGGCGTAAAAGATCCCGTAGCCTGTCATTCTTCCATGTCCCATGGGCTACTAGCTCTAGACAGGACATCAAGTGTGTGTGTGTGTGTGTGTTTTGGTGATAATCCCCGAGGCAGGCCATGGTCCACGCACTCGCACACGCACTAGCTGTTTCAAAACCCCGCCACATTGCAGAGGCCACCAGCCATATTGTCCCAACTTCTCAACTACATATTTAATGTCCTCACTTGGCCCTCTGTCCATGAGTGTGTGTGTGTTTCTCTGCGCGTGCATGTGTGTGTGTGTGAGTGTGTATGGGTGTGTGTGTGTGATAGATTAGGTCGAGCATGCTCAGTGACATTTTATCTGGCACTCTAACAGGCGCCTGTTCCACTTTCTCTGCGTTCCATTACATCAATTAGAAGGACTAATCAGACCACAGGCTCCAACAGAGGGTGAGCTCGGCAGCTTGGAGCAAAGAGAGTGTGCTGGCTTCTGCAACAAGCACTAAACACACACACACACACACATACACACACACACACACACACACCTCAAGCCCCATCCCCTAACAGCACCTCCGCCCCCTGACACGATTCAAATTCCCAAAGATGGCTTAAGGTAAACATGAAACACCTTTTGTTGTGCTGTCTTGCTGCTGCTGCTGATGTGGGTGCATTGTGGTTAATAAATCAGGCTACTAGTCTGCATGCTGGCTGCAACCACTGTGTTCACAAGCAAAACACTTCACTCTAGTTACACTAGGGTTACTCACTGATTCTGAAGCAATTGAAATTGGAAAAAATGACGTCTCTTTTGGTAAAAGTATCTGGGAAATGCATGAATGTAAATGTGTTGTTGCTTAGTCCACTTGGGGAATTTGTGAGAAATTCTGTTATCAATGTTAATCCTTCTTATTGTTTTGATTCTTTATTGATCATTTCATAAATTCCATAGACAGGTTTGCCATGGGTTTTTAAGTCTAAAATTTACTAATATGAATTTAATCATTTTGTGTGTGTGTGTGTGTGTGTGTGTGAGAGAGAGAGAAAGTTAGAGAGAGAGTGAGAGAGAGAGAGAGTGTGTGTGTGTGTGTGTATGATGTATTTAGTGCTCCTGAGATCAAAAGTGAGGGTTGGGGTGTGCGTGTCTGCCAAATACATGGGTGCTTGTTGTGAATTGCAATGTGTGTTTAGTTGGATTAGGTGGCGAATCTAAAGCGGTTCTGATTAGGCCAAGACTCATTTTTTTACATTACGCTGGCACATGAATCGGCTCCTTCTGGCTTGCGGTTTTCAGGTGTACAGTTCTGTGAGGTTGACTGTAGCACACCTACGTGACATCAGGGGTTTGGAAATGTTTGCACTTTATTTAGAATTTGTGAAGCCTACTGCCTTAGGAAAAGTCTTTGTGCATTCTGTTATGTATGCCCCTGTGTCTTCAGTGGAGGCAGTTTGGGCAAAACCTTTGAGGCTTCTGTACCCGCCCTTTTTCCCCACCCCACCCCACCCCCTTATCCATACTCAAGTAATTTGATACAGAGCACAGTGCTGTATAATTGTTAGCATTGTATTCCCAAAAGCAAAGTAGATGAGGGAATTATTTTCCCAAAAAAAGTATTGTGGAGATTTTGGTGACTTAAGAGGCCTGAGATTATAGAAAAACCTGAAAGCAGTTCATTTTAGTTCAGTTCAGCTCAGTTGAGAGTAGTTTCTCTAGTTGATTTTCTCGAGCCAGAACTAAGTTTTGTGGAAGTTCTTCACAGCTTGTGCCTCCAAGAAATAGTCACTACACAGTTTGAGATGCCATTATGCTCTGCCTGGCTGGTTGGATGCTTTGGCCGTTGAATACCTTTTGAAGGATATGTGTGTGGACGGCCTGCGCCTAAATGGTCTCTGGAGCTTCTGGAGGTTTCTTCTCGGCATGAGAAAATGTTTACCGCCTTTATGAGACAACAGGTTGTCTGTGCGTGTGTGTGTGTGTGTATGTTCCAAGTTTGGACGTTTTAAGTGCCCTGCCAAATGTTCATGCCCAAATCAATATGGCGAAACAATCAGCCAGACCCGAGAAAGGCAGTTGTTTACAGTACCTTTTGGAATTGGACTTCTTTTAAACACAGTCTCTAAACAAATGGCTTGTTTCCATGGACTGCCAGTGAGAGGAGTCTGGAACTTTCCTCTTCACTGTAGAGTGGGATTATGAGTGCTTTGTCCTGCTTCTGTGACAGAATAGAATACAAATTCAACTACAATTTCTGTGTGTGCGTGCGTGTGTGTGGGTACATATGTGTATGCGTGTGTTTTGGTGTGTGTATGGTGGGAGGTTGGTTGGAGGTGACCTCCATACCCAGTGGATGCTTCTGTGACATAGTACAATACAATACAAATACAAATTCAACTACAGTTTGTGTGTGTGTGTGTGTGTGTTGGTGGTGGTTGGTGGTGACCTCCATTGCCAATGTATGGTTATGCTTCTGTGACAAAGTGCAATTTGTGTTGGCGTGTTATTGACCTCCACGCCCCCGACGGATGGTGTTTCCTCTAGGCTTAGGCTGCTTTGCCACTTTAGCCGCTGCTCTAGCCTCTGCCCCATTGGCTTTAGTGCAAAAGCTGCCACCATACACCCCCCACCTAACCTCCGACCCTCGGGAGCCCCTTCAGACCACCCCCTGTGAGCAGAGCTCATGTCAGAGAAGGCTTCCCCATATGGACCCCCCCCCCCCCCCAACAACCCATCAGCTGTCCACCATCATAAATCAGGTCCATAATAGGCACAGGCTGGAGCAGGGCAGTGGAGCCCCCCCTTAAGCATGAAACTGTGATTCAAGCTGCTGTCAGAGCCCACTTATTTATTTATTTATTTATTTATTTATTTTTATTACCTTTGCATGCAAAGGGTGGTATTTTAGGGGTTGTGCTATACCTTTTTTATATTTACATACATTTACATTTATGTATTTAGCAGATGCCTTTATCCAAAGCGAGTTATATTTTATCAGCTATCAATTACTTTTTATGGCCTGTATGGCTGCACGATTAACCTTTATCGCATCGATATTGAGGTTTTAACTCCCGCAATAACCTAACGTCATGAGTCTGAGGTTTTTTTCCCACGCCCCACATTTGAATGACAAACCTATTAGCCAATCAAAATGGTCGAATCTCGGCAGGGATGTGATTCTTCCGTTTTTTCAGGCATAAAAATGCGACCCTCGTGAATCATGCAAATCCATCTCTTTTATTTGGGGGGGTATGGTATGGCCACATTACCCATAGGCAAGTCAAATGAGCCACGCATGCGCATAATTGATTATAAGCTGTACCAATAATGAAAGAGAAAACCCGCCCAAAATGCATAACACCAGAGTAACCTTTATGTGACTGGTGTCAAGTAATGTAAAATGCAACCGCGTTAGAAATTGTTGGAATGGATGCAGCGGTCCTGTATCAGCCCTACTTCTGTATCAAGTAGGCTACAGTGTCTTTAGTTCAGGTAGGCCTATGCTAGTATTGTTTCCATGTATTTGTTTGCATGTCTATTATCTCATATGTCCAAGATTGAAGTGAGTGAATCTCAGAAATAGCTTGCCTACCGTATTTCCTGACCAGGCTTTTATTTACTTAGAAGGCAGGCCTTTATTTATTGCCGGTAGGTAGAATCTGCTATTGCGATTTTTTTTTTTTATATCAAATATCAAATTATCTTCTGAGCGCTATAGTTTCTGCTAACGTTGTCTGAGTTGTCTCTGTTGCTTAATGTTACGGATGCCGAACCTGCCTGAACTTGCATAATAACAATGTCAGTCTATTGGTGATAAGTTAATATGTTTGTTTATTGGCTAAAATATGCACATTTCATTAATATGGACATTTTTCATTAAAAGTGTTAAAATGAGGTTACTGTGTATAGTGGCTGCACTGTTCCCGCACCACGTCGTTGCCGCACCATACCACAGCATATATGGGTCGCATTATGGGTCTACATATTTACCTGATTTTTTGTCCTTGGCTAATCACATCCCTGATGTAGTTTATTTAACCCTCTGTGTTGTAAAAGTAACAACATATTTTATCCACAATTTTAAGTTTTATGCACTTAAAAGTATTTAACGCAAAAATCGGAAATCGCATCACAATATTTGTCAGAAAAAACGCAATTAGGTTTTATCTCCCCTAGAGGAACTTAGGCTGCTATTCTCAAGGGCACAATGGTGGTATCCAGGATTTGAACTCACAATTTCTAGACTACTCTCATGCTAGCCGAGTTCCTTAGCCACTATGCCACACCCACCCTTTTTTAAAACACACAGCACAGATGTGGTTACCCCGCTAATCCATTAAAGACAGCGAAGAGAAGCCGCATTTCACTGGTGAATCGCCACGCTCAGCTTCCTTTTGACACTGTCCAAAGGCGGTGCCTTTAAGTGGGGTTGTATGTCAGACACTCGAGAACAGAGCGACAGATCAGTTGTTGCAAACCAGCGCACAAGTCTGTTTCCATCTATCAGAGAACCCAACCAATCATCTCCCCTGTCTGATCGCACTACGACGCTCTGATAATAAGCCACTTAGCACAAGCGTGCTCACCGGCCATGCCCGCTGACACACATGCAACCTCTGCCTGTCTCACAGTAGATTTTGGCATTGGGTTTCACTGGAGTTCCATGACTCCGAATCAGGAGTGCTAACAGGCAGGATGTGCAGGGTAACTTGCTCATGACTACCTGTCGGAGTTCATCAAAGTCAATCCCCAGGGCCATACTTTTGATTGGTTTGGTTTCTGAGCTCGGGAGCGATCAATGTGAAAGAAAGGGTTACGGAGAAGCCAGAGTGGGAGAGAGATAGAAAAGGATGAGCAAGGATGAAAGACGGAGAAAGAGAAAAAAAGAGAGAGAGGGCTGTTAACGAAAAGGGCCAGGAAGCGATACAGCAAGGTTTCCTTTAATCTTCTCCACTAATTAGCTAATACGAATTTATCCCTGCTGGAAAGATTTCTTTTCTGCCTTTGTGAGATTTGCTTTCTTTATGCTGC
The DNA here is from genome assembly GCA_017657215.1 of Limnothrissa miodon. Taxonomy (NCBI): domain Eukaryota; kingdom Metazoa; phylum Chordata; class Actinopteri; order Clupeiformes; family Clupeidae; genus Limnothrissa; species Limnothrissa miodon. The sequence continues at coordinate 110,168 of JAGFZM010000258.1, read as the reverse complement.
AGTAAATGGGGTTTTAAACACTCCCTAGGCCTTCAGAGCTTTTGAGCTTTGTGTGTGTGTGCATGCGTGTGTGCGTGCTTGTGTGTGCAGAATTTCAGTGAGCAGGAGAATCATGCTTAATATATTCATCCGCTCAGAGTTGCACTTGGCGCCCACTTTAAAAGTGGCACTTTTAACACCTTAGTGTACAATGGATCTCGACGAGAAGCACATTCTCACATACACCGCCAGGCACAGCGAGGATTGCAACATTCTCGAACACGGGGCACACGTTCTGTAATCTATGTGGGTGAAGCCATCCAAAACAGCCCCATTGTCAAACACTCCTAAGAGGCAGATCTTCCCACTGGATGGAGCACTCGGCAGGAGAATAACCCCACATGTGTACTGCAGAGAGGAGCCAGCTTTGTTTAAGCCCAATTTGGCGGAAAATCATGTTATGGGGAGAAAGGCGACTCAATTTCACGATGCTCAGACTTAGCGTGACTTCAGTTCAGTGCGATTGCCGTGAGGCCCCGGTGAAACTTGTGAAAACTCTCTCTTTCTTTCTTTCTTTCTTTCTTTCTCTCTCTCTCTCTCTCTCTCTCTCTCCCTTACCTCATGATCTCACTCACTGTCTCTCTCACTTTTCCCCCTCTACCTCTCTCCCTTACACTCTCTCTCTTTTTCTCTTTCTGTCGCTCTTTCTCTCTCTCACTTGCTCTCATTCCTGTACTCCCCTATGCCCCTTCCATATTTCTCAATTAGTCTTGTTGTCTTTGCCTGGTTTGCTTTGAGGGAGCCCGGTTGGATAAACACCTTTCCAAACCTGTGACGGAGTGTCTCATTAGGTTGTTATCCTCATTCTCTCCTGTTCCACCTGTACATCCATCACCCGGAGGCGTTTTGATTTCTCCCTTCTCAGGATGGACCTGTCTCAAAGCTTCCTTTACACCTCCACCCCTTCATCACACCCTGTCAGTTTTCTGCATCGGGCTACGATGGGATTAGAAGGTCATTGAGAATGAGCTAATTCAAGGTTGGGGACTTATGCTTTTTTTTCTAATAACCATTTCTTTCCCCAATTTCCTCTTCTTTCTCCCTCCATCCCTCCCTTCCTCCCTTCCTTCATATCCCTCTCTCCACATCCCCTTGTGGTTTCAGCACCCTGCTGACAGGAGCGTGTGAAGCCGGGGCTGGCCTCCTGCACCGGGCGCCGTACGCAGCAGGGAGTCCATGGCTGCTGTCTGATACTCCTTTGCTTTAGGTAGAACTCACCTCCTTCCTCTCCTCTCTTCCCTCTCTCTCTCTCTCTCTCTCTCTCTCTCTCTCTCTCTCTCTCTCTCTATCCTCTCTCTCTCTCCACATTCCCTCTGTGCTCTAATGCGCTTCAAGACACTGTACTGTAATGTGATAATAAGCTTGCCAGCGCAGGCATGGGCATTGATGCGTGCCCGCGCACACCATGGTTAGAGATGGCCTTGTGAAATGCATTCTTGTGGCCATCATGCCTGCTAAACACACCCACTCTCCTCTCTCTCTCTCTCTCTCTCTCTCTCTCTCTCTCTCTCTCTCACACACACACACACATCCCTTCAGGGATTTCAAAGAATCCATGTGTCACGATACATTTGTTATATCAAAAAGTTGAGCAATGAAGAGTGTACTGTAGGTTCAGTCTTTCATTAATAACATGCATGTGCGTTTGTGTTTCAGTTTGTGTGTGTGTGTGTGTGTGTGTGTGTGTGGAAGTGAAATTTATCTAGTGAAAGTCTCTAGGGCCTTTCTCATCCCGTTCCATCCATAGGGATTTTCCCCCGACTGAACACTCTTCTTTCCCAAAGGAGCTCATCTCCCAGCCTGGACAATGTTGCATTTGCTGCTTTTAATATGATGTGGCGATCAGCCCAGGCCTCTGATGCGTTTCCACATCTATTGATTATTCTGTTTAAGAGCCAAAAAAAAGGAAGAAAACCAGACGGAAAGACATTGAGCCCTCTGACGGAAGTTGTACTTCCAAAACAAACCGACTGGAGGTCTTTTTGATGCTCCCATTAAACCGCAGTCTTCCAACACGGCAGAATGATGTAGTAAGGGCTTTGTTTGAAGTCAGAGGCATCTCACCCCCGCCACCACTACCCCTGAATGTAGCAGCCGAGGACTCCACCACTGTTAACATTGCGAGTCGTCTTTGTAGTTCGGTGTTGTTTAATTTATTGAGTCTTTCCTGCTTCTGGCCACCTCTTGAGAGCCCCTTTATCCGCAGACGTGCAGAAAAGTTTATGCTGATGCAAAAATGTGTTTTCCCCGGCACCTTTTCGTACATGAGGAGACAGGCAATCGCCAGAAGCTCCCGAGACTCAGCTGAGGAAAAAGACAGGAAGGAGAAGAAGAAGACAAAGACGAAATAAAAAGAAGAAGAAGAAGAAGAAGAATGGAAGAGGAAGAAACCTCATGACTGTCTCAGGCCATTTTTTCAGTCATCCGTCACCGGAGGTTTGAACAGATCCTCGCTGGCGTCTCCATATGCCCACAATCCACCAGCGTAAATAGCAGCCATCTGTAGGCTGGGGCCACAGAGCACGCTGCCGTGTGTGTGTGTGTCTGTCTGTGCGTGTGTGTGCAACACTGCCCCAGACGACTATTTCTTTTGTCACAGATGTTGACTGGCGGTGCCAGGAATGCATGTGCAGATGTGTGGGTGGTACAAAGTGCGTGTCTTTCTGACATTCTTTGTGTGTGTGTTGTAAATGTGTGTGTGTTTTTGAAATGTGTGTGTGCGTGCATGTGTGTATTTGGGCACACCCCACTGAGGCAGTTGATCGCCTCTGAATTACTGTCCGTGAATCCCACAGCTGCACATCTCCTACAGCTGCCCTTCACTGTGGCTGCCGGCATCCATGAGGGAGAGAGAGAGAGCGAGGGAGTGAAGGAGAGAGAGAGAGATAAGGAGAGAGGATGAGAGAGAGTAGGGGTGTGCGAATGAGAGAGAGATGGGGGGAGAGGGAGAGAGGGAGTGTGAGAGAGAGATGGGGGAGGTGGATTTTGGTGCAAGAACACACACCGCTCCAATGCAAACAGAGCTGACAGGCTCAGCAGGAGGGATGGCCCTTTGGCAGCTTCTACACAGACAAACAGAGCTAAAAATCAACAGGCTTGTGTTCTTAACCTCCCCACCCCACACACACACACACACACACACACACACACACAACCGTTTATACACACATAATGTACATACACGTTGTTTCTCTTTTACATTCTCTCCTCACTTGTCCCCTCTTTCTCTCTCTCTCTCTCTCTCTCTCTCACTCTCTCTCTCTCACACTCTCTCTCTCTCTTTCTCCCTCGCATTGTTCTTCCTTTTAAGACCTGTACACATTGCTATGCAACATTCACTCTGTTCAGTCTCTGTTCTCAGCCAATGCTGAGTGAGTGTTGATTTGCTGTCTCAGTTTCCAAAGATTTGGTGAATCTTGCATTGCTCTTTCAGTTTGTGCCAGGTGATGTGCGTTCAGTGCCTTTGGCACATACAGTACTAGTTAGCATGTGTGTTATCTGCCACTGCCACGTCCTTGGAACAAGTTGCCCCAGGGGAGACTAGTCTGAAGTAAATATCAAATGTAAGGCGCTTTGGATAAAAGTGTCTGCTAAACCGTTGCATGACTAGGCAGTTGGGATCTGCTCAAAGTTTCTTTCTCGACTACTACAGTAAAAAAAAACAAGGCAGTTTATCCTTGCTCCTGTTGCTAATGGGTGATCTTTGCTCTGAAGCACCACAAGACATGACTTGTATAACGCGTGCAGCTGCAATAGTGTGAGAAGTGGACATGACTTGTATAATGCGCTGTATAAATAAAACTGCATTAAATTAAATGCATTGCAAATGCTACAGTCTGAGTAGTTGACATGAATTATATAATGCATTGTATATAAAATTTTATTGAGTCAAATGCATTGCAAATGCTATAGTGTGAGATGTTGACATGATTTGTATAATGCGCTGGATAAATAGAATTGAATGCATTGCAAATACTATAGTTGGAGTAGTTTGAGGACACAGGATGTGGGGGCTAGCTGTAGCTCTACTGTAGCTGCTGTGTGAAAGAGGCTGAAACTATAGAGGGCTGGAGGGGCTTTGGCCCCCACGAGACTGTGGCCTGCACCAAGTGCCTCAGATGCTTCAACGGCCAATGTGTTAATGTGTTTTGTGCAGTGAAGAAGATGTCCATGAAGAGTTATGATAGTGTGTGTGTGTGTGTGTGTGTGTGTGTGTGTGTGCGCGCATGCATGTGTATATGTGGTGGCACATGCACATAGCAGTAGGTGTGAGAATGGTGTAACAGTTTGGGGGCCAGGCACACATGCACACGTGCACTCATACGTACATACACAAATCCATGCACACAACATGCACACTTGCACTCATATACAACACACACGCAAATACATGCACACATTGTGCACTGCACACACACACTCAGACACACTCTAAGGAGATGATTCCCATACCTATCACTGTCAACTGTCCTTTGTAAGCCTTCCACCATGCTCTCTTTGAAGTAGCAGGCTTTTAGAGTCGCATATCAGCTCCCTTTGAATTATATTGGCTGGACCACAGAGTAGGAGGCTGCAGAGAATGGAGTGGAATTTATCCTGTGCATTGTTCGTCTCTCGTCCCTCTCTCTCTCTCTCTCTCTCTCTCTCTCTCTCTCTCTCGCTTGCTCGCTCTTTGTTTTTCTCTGTTGCTTTGTTTTTCTTTGTTTTTCTCTTTCTCTCTTTGCAGTACAGTTCCAGGGGTGCAGTGTTTGCAAGGCTCTCATTTTTGTCATCCACTCATTAGCAGGTTTGCTCCCCAGTCAGAGGGGAGAAAAATGAGTGTTGGAGGGTGTTCTGTACATACTTATGCACACACACACACAAGCACACACACACTTCCACATACATGTACATGTCCCCAAAGTCCCCCACCTTCCACTCACACACACACACACACACACACACACACACACACACACACACACACACACACAATTCTCTCTGAAATGATAAAGACATGCACACACACACACATGCCCATGCATCCCCACTTCCCTTCACATTTACACACACACCCACATTTCCTCTCATAAAACCCTCCACACATCTGAACACACGTGCACAGCATGCACACACGTGCACAGCACGGACACAGCACGCACACACACACACACACACACAGAAATGACCACTCCACTACTCCTGAGGGCTCCCCTTCACCTCAAAGCACACCTCAGGATGACAGATGGGTGTTCCCAGCTGAGAGAAAAGTGGAGGAGAGGAGAGAACCCTCCAACCTCCCTCTCTCTGTTTTTGCTGCACTAAGCCCTCCTCTCCTGGTCTGCCCTTTCTTGAACCTGTTTTAGTGGAGCCTATTCTCCTCTCCTCTGTCATTCTTTCCTCTCCTCCTCTTGTCTCTCCATTGTGCTGGGCACTATCACTCTGTGACTCACAGCTTGTCCATTTTGTTGCCTGTCATTCATACGTCATGCACTGCTGCGCTCTCATTCCGCGGGGGTTGAAATCAATGATTTCAATTATGCTCTGCCATCTAAACAGTAGGCATTACTTATGGCAGGAAAAAAACAGCAAGCACAGGCACTGATGTTTCTGTGAAGTACAAGTGTAACTAGCGTCCTTTGCACATTTTTCATTCCCCAATCGCTGCGATCCAGGGCAGGCTTGCACAGGCTCGTCTGTTAATTACTTAGTTAAACTAGATCCGTGCATAGAATGAAGGTGATTTTTTAATTTTTTTTACCTGTCTCGTCTTTTAATTGGAGGCACCAAACTCCTTTTGTTTTTATGGGTTTTATGGGACATTACAACATTCTTAATAGAACATCGAGTTGGATTATTTTTCTGTGTGCAGAGGCTGCAGTGCGACTATAAATATTGCTGCAAAAGTGTCAGTTAGTGACCCCAATGTTAATAACTGTCAGTTTAATGATTTGCAGTGAAGGCCGTAATATCCCCCTGTTCATCCATCAGTTCAGGGCACAATCTTGCTGTCACTGACATTAACAGTTTTGCAGTAGCTATTAGTGTAGGTTGGTGTAGTTCTACAGGGATATTTGAGTGAGGATCTATGTGTGTAACACATTATCATACTGATACTTAAAAGACATTATATCAACACATTTAGTCATGATAAAATGAAACTGATAAGTGAGATTAAAAAAATCATTTAAAAAAAAAACTAATTAATTAATAAAAAAAATGAGTAGAATAATAAAAATGAATAGTTGATTTGTTGAATTGACAGGTTCAACAAAGCTTGTAGATTTCTTCTGGCCCTTGGCTGTAATTTACTTCTATAAACTGCACATCTCTCCCATCACCTCTGCTGCACTCTTACTCTGCTACACTCTGACTAAATCATATCACCTTGCTTTCAGATAGAGCTTTTAGGTAGGAAGCTATCAGACCCCAAATTCACTTCTACAGCTATTAGCTGTGTGTGTGTGTGTGTGTGTGTGTGTGTGTGTGTGTGTGTGTGCGCGTGCGCGCGCATTCATGAGTGTGTGCATTCAGGAGTGTGTGTGTGTGTGGGAGGGGGGTGTTTGTGTGGAGCAAACTGATGGAGCCACTCTAAAGGGTTGGCTGGAGGCGAGTGAGTGAGTGAGTGAGTGAGTTGCATGAGTGAGTGAGTGAGTTGCATGAG
>JAGFZM010000258.1:77874-93097 GCA_017657215.1 Limnothrissa miodon | reverse complement strand
CCACACGAACCCCACTTCTAAACTCATTGACAGTCTGCCATGAAGCAACTCATCAAAACAACTAAGGCTGAACACACACACACACACACTCACCCCTCCTGCTAGGGAAGGAATGCATGCTTCAAGAGCTGAGGATAACTCAGAGAGAGACAGCGAGAAAAAACAATGGCTACAGGCACAAAAACATCTCTATAAATATCAGTGTTTACTCAAAAATCATCTCTTCCCGTCAAGGCAATAATTTCAGCGACATCTGCATGTCCTTTATGAATTGTTGCATGACATCTCCAAACTTCTTTGGTGACGTTCAGTCTCAGAAACGGCTCTGCTTCCTTTGCACTGCAAAAACAAACAGTTGAGGTCTGTCCTGCTTCCCTTGGCTGCTCCTTGCAGACCCTGTACACACACACCCAGACTATCGCACACCGGCAGACCCTGTACACACACCCCAGACTATCAGAGTTTGAAGGACTTGCATTGAATACACCGGTGGTGCCAGTTTTAATTCTGACAGGCCTGGACTCGAGTAATCCCAGGCTCCTCCCTTGCCGCTGAACTGAGGTCCTTTTCAGCATTTTGGCTCATAAAGGCAAGCATGTGGATGGACGCGATCAGGCTCTTGTTCCCAGAACGCCTGAAACCGTAGTCAGCTGCCAGATTTCAGTGCTTAACACTATGTGCCTTCCAATAGTATTCATATCATCATCTGCGCTCTTCATTGAATTGTTGGTTGTAGTTCTCTTACTTCTGCCCCCAAAATACCTTTAAAGGAGTGTGAGGACTCCCACTTTAGCTGGGTGCATAGACTACCCCCTGATCCTGACCTGATAACTTTCCATCTTATTGTCCCAAGGCTTTAAAACACATACATATCTTCTAGACTTCTCCTTACGAGAAGTCTATAGAAGGCACTTCACCATACTTTATGCCCTGATATCTCTCCATCTTATTGTCTCAGAACTAGGGGTGGGCAATATAGACGATATATACCATATGCAATATGAATTTGGCCAATGATAGAGATTTTGGGTCATATCGGCATACCGTGATAGGCTCATTGCGTCTCCACAACCATGTGAAAAAAATGTTGACCTGTAGCTTCACCTTATTGATAGCACTTTTTCATTCTTACAACGAAACTGTGTAACAGCCTATAAATTGAACAGCTACTGCCTGACACAAATGCAGCTTACCAGTTTACTTCTGTGTGAATTTGAGAGTCCAATATAAACACCTCCGAACGATGACTAAACAACTGTTGTACATATTGACTTTGTGCTATGGTAACCATTAAACTGTTATGCTGTAAGTTACATGCCAAAGTATATCGTGATATATATCATCTACCGTCTATGGTTCAAAATATATCGCAAAATAAATTTTAGACTATATCGCCCACCCCTACTCAGAACTTTAACCTCTGAATGAACGCCCCTATTTTTTCAAAACGGCATAAAAACGGCAAATTAAAAGCTTGAAACACCTACAAACACCTAAAAACACCTACATAGTTTGAGACTGAGGGATGTGCCTTATCCCTCAAGTTTTTTCTAGAAGAGTATGTTTCTGTGACATACTGACATAGAGTTAATGAGGTTGGAACACAGTTTTGTTTTTCCGCTCAGTTCAAATTTCTATAAGCTATTAAGGTACCATCCTTATAACATCCCCAAATCAATACATCTAGGCCATAACCCCATTTCTCAGCTTGCTACACTTAAAATTTGAAGGCAAAAATTAGATTTTTCACAATGTTTGCCTTGTGGTATGGAGAAATTGACCCAAGACAGTGACAAAATTATGGGGTGAGAAATATATGTAAATTTATTAACCAGAAACCCCAAACCAAGGGCTAAACTAAATACAAAAATGTAAAAAAAAAATACAATTTTAAAAAGATGACAAAACGCACAAAGTAAATTAAAACAACGAAAAAAAACGCAGCCAATCACAGGGCTTCAGCAATCAGGCTCCAATTGGGCTTCAATTAGGCTGTCAGTCAGCCAATTAATTTACCAATTAACTCCCCTCATGGGGAAATCTGTGCAGTTTAAAAGAAGAAATAAGGCCTACAATAAAATGATAAAAAAATACAACAAAACAGAACTGAACTTATGTGCACCTAAGTTACAGTAAGTTAACACAAAACATAAAGCACATCATACTTAAAGTAAGAATTTAAGTGCGGTATAAAAGAAATTAAGTGCGGTGGGGATCACACCATCACAAAAGGCATGTCTATGCGTTTGGGTTGGGTCCTCTATGTAAACTCCCATAGGGACTTTTGGTAACCAAGAGTGCCTACTGACATTCAAAACCTTATACCCCTTTACCTAGAAACATAATATCTAGGTAGTCTCAAATGAAAGCCAACCAACCTTTCTTCAGTATGCTCCTTTTAAGCAGACTAATAAAGGCACGAGGGAGATTTGGGGGCAGCCGTAGATGTTGGCGTGAAGTTCAACTGACTCGGGAGAATGGCACCCACGGGGGCATTTTATGTGTTTGTTGGGCTCCACTGCCTCTCCATGCATATATGCTTGGGGATATATTGCCTTCATCAGCGGAGCAATTTCATGGCGTTCTCGCTTGGGTCGGTTCCCACAGTGTGACAGTAATGGTGCACAGGAGGACGCGGATGATGGACAAGCCCTTACTCTCCCCTTGACTAGCTGCCAGGACCGAACACAGGCTGTTGTTGTGTCTGTCGCAGCTGACAGTGCTGTCCGCCAGCTTAAACACAGATAGCAAAACTGAAAGTATTGTTTTTGCCCTGCTTCATGAAGAGCACAACCAGCTTTGTAAGCCTGTATGTTGTAAATCTAGTACTGTGTACCCATGTAAGTCATGTTGCTTTCTCTTGTTGCATTCGACTGATACGTTTAGTTTGATCAGGTTTCAGGGTGCTAATTGACAAAAGTTACCTCTGAGTAAAAAAATGATTGCTTTCTCCTGTTGCATTCAAACTAATTATTTTTATTTGAGAATAGAAATGGGCTTTGTAGAAATGGGCTTCAACTCAGACGGCTTGTAGCTCATATTGTGTGGCCCCCCTGCAGATGTACAGTAAGCAGGGTTCCCGCGGGGTCTTAAAAAGTCTTAAAAGCATTGAATTTATGAATTTGGAAATAATACCTTAAAAAGACTTGAAAAAGTCTTGAATTTTAAGCCTGGGTCTTAAATTTTGTGCAGTAGGCCTATGTAACTTGTCCGTGTCGTATTTCTCATCAAAGGTTTAATTTATCAACCACCATTAGCCTATTTGGCCAAATAATGTCACCTAAAGTAAGAGTGGCAGATCCAGTAATTGAGAACGCAACGCAGCCCCCAGTCAAAATACAATCCGAACCAAAGATAAGTATTTAGCTAATATAACCAAAACCAAAACAACTTAACAGTGGTAGTAGGGCTGTAACAATATGCTATATGAAAACGGAATCGCGAAACTCAGAACCACAAACTTGTATCACTTTGTGAGAAGGCAGAATCACGCACCCCTTCAAACTAGTTATCCTTCCCGTTCAGATCCAATGCTACCACATCTTTACATTATTAGCATTATTTGAAGTTACAATTATAACAGACCTTCAACATGAAAATAATTAAGAATAAATTATTTCATTTTACTCGTAAGCCTGCAATTACGCGTCATGTGACGCCCATCTACAAAAGTTGAGCTAGTAAAGAATGTGAGGGAACGGCAACTAACACACAGATAGACACCTCTCTATGCATTCAAGTCAACAGTAAGGCAACGTTTTTGCTACCCACTGGAAAACAAGGACGGCACTCGTGTATTCGACAAAACCCACACAATTTGCTGTAAGTGTTTTAAGAAGTGACCAGCAAAACGAACAAACATGCGGATGCACATTCTACCGCACCATCCTGAAATCAATTTATCTTACAACCCAATAGCACCAGCCTACACTACCATAACTTATTTGAAGCAAAGTTTCCAGCCAATTCAGAGCAAGCACAAAAATTGCTAATTGTAATTATTATGGCAATTGATATGCGCCCCTTTTCGATTTTTGAAAACGAGAGGTTTAAGTATTTACTTGCGCTGGCGCGCCATTATGCATTACCAGCAGGTGCATTTCTCTCAAAATGAGCTACCAAAACAACTTCTAATGTCCTCCAAACGCGCAGTGTATGAGAGCCTATACAAGCGATTTGTCCGATATGGATTTCATAGCAACGTCAACGTCGTTGCACTGCGCAAGACAGGGGCAGAAAGCAGCATTTTCGTATTGAAACTGTGGAGGAAAGCAACATATGACAAGAGGTTGTTGTGTAATGAACTGTGCAAACAGAGTTGGAAATGGCATCAAAATGTTCAACATACCTAGGAAGAGGCATCCGTTTCAAGTAGCTTGCATCTTTAATGTCAAATATGTATATAGACAAAGGCTCAAATATGTAGAATTATGTTGGGTAGCCTATATGTTGAGTGGGTGTGTGCAACTCTTTTTGGCTACAGAAGAGGGATTAGTAGACTAACAACAGGTAATAAACAGTATTTAAACTGGGCTTTCTCATGGTTATTCTATTACGATAAATGGCTTTCCGGCCAAGCAGGCAGTTTGCGTACCCAGGCGCAGTGTTTATAAACATGTAATCCATGAATATAGACTATTATATAGTTAATAATTTTTATAGTCAATATTTGTAGGCCTATATAGTTCTATGGTGTTTATTGTTATTTGTTCCATTTAATGTTATTTCATTAAATAAATAATACCCATCACCACCACCACAAAAAAAGCAAGAAAAAAAAATCATGACAGGAATTGAATTGTGGATTTGGTTTATCGTTATAACCTTAGTCAAACTCTTTTGTGGTCTGCTGAACTTTCTTTGATTTTTCACACTTCTGTTTGGCTTGTTGTCTGTGGTCTGTGTCTGTTCTTCTGTGTTGTAGTGTGAGTACTCACTACTATGGTGCAATAAGGTTGAAATATTCATCCATCATCTGTTACACATTACACATTTTCATTTATTTGAGAAATAAATGAAAGCAAATTCCAAGTTTTTTTTTTCCTTGCCGATAGGTCCATGTTGGCCACTAGCCTGGGCCCGCCCATAATGTCTGTGATGCTACAATGAACTCGCGAACGAGTCAGTCTGGCCAGGCTGCCATTTTAGAGCTCTTCCGTTTCCCCAAAAGATGGGAACCAATGAGAAACGAGCTTACGCATACATTATTGGAATGAGTTTTCTGATTGGTTGTAGATTCGCCCAGTATAATACAGAGGCATCTGATGGACGTAGGTTAAGCCCGCCTCCCAGAAGGCGTGTAGTAAGGCAGCCTCGCCAGACTAAGCTCCTAAGAGCTTATCAGTCGCGTTAGCCAGGCTAGTAGGCCGCGCTATAGGTATTACATTTTTACATACATGGTCTTAAAAACGTCTTAAAAAGACTTGAATTTAAGTTGAAGAAACCTGTAGGAACCCTGAGTAAAGTTCACTATTTGTAAAACAGATCTGCCACCAGTTTAGGGTGGTAAAAGTCTCACTCCAGTTCCCACTGTTGACAGCAGCACTGTGCTGGCCTCAGTTCCTGTTTTCTTTCGTCCCTTGTTAAGTCTACAGCTGTTAAAGTCTAGTGTAGCAGCTTGACATTGCTGTCTGTATTGCCGACAGTTGGCATCTTCTAGCAGTTTTGAATAAGGTTTACTTGGCTAAGGCACTGATTCACATAAGGTTTAGTTATCTAATCCACTAGTTCTCCACTAGTAAGTCTACCGCTGCATACCTGTGGTGTTGCCTGTTACATGTTCTTTTTGTCTGCTTCCTCACAAACCTGTGGAGAGTCTAAGCACTCCCAAACATTCTCAGCCACCAGTGTAATTATAGCTAGCTGCCCCAGGGGGAGACCAGACGCCGGCAGGAACCTGCACACGGCAGCAGTAGTTTAATTTGCTTGTTCTCCGTCACAGGCACGGAAATGCTAATTGAAATGCGTAATTAAGAGGTGAGCATTCACGCTGAGCAGGATTCATCAGAGCAGGAAGAGGAAGAGGAGAGGAAGGCCTCATAATTTCCCTTTCAGCAAGCGTGTCCTTTCAACTAAGTCTCAGAGTTGCATCTGACACAAATGTTTATGTGAAGCGAAAGACTGGGGAAGTGTCATTTATTTCCTTTTATGTCTGTGCTAGCTGCCAGGCTGTGTTTCTGTCTCCCTGGTACGAGAAGGCAATAAGATGGTGCTTATTTAGCCTGGCAGAAGTGAGTTGTGTTGCCGGAACTGAGACATTCAAACACCTGCAGAAGTTCAAATTTGCTGCCGTCTGTGTGAGTGCTTGGTGAAATCCTCTCTACATGTGGCACACACACACACGCACACACACGGTTGCTTACACCCCTCTGCTGTGTGTATGGTTTTAATGATCAATCCCTGTTTCATGAAAAACTAATTTCCACAAGCATCTGTGATTCCATTGAGAGATCTATACAACTGCCCTCTCTTCCTTGCCCCATCCGAAACGTTCCCTGTGGGACAAGCGATCGAAACATCATCTTGGATAAAGGGCACGAGCAAGAAGGACTTTTGACATATCAATCAGTATTCCCACCCAAGCTCAGAGCAATATCTCTCCCAAGGATTAGTACTCAGAGTAGACAGAGTCTCAATGCTTTGGCCACAGCTGAATTCTAATGGGCTGTTTGAGTGCCAGCGGCGAGCTGGGGCATCAAACCTGAAGGTAAGCTTCCCATAAACGAGTTAGAGTGCTGGGAGCGGAACAATGGACACACATGCACATACACACACACTCATAACACGCACACACACAAACACAGACACACACACACACTCACTGTCTCTCTCTGAGACACACACACTCATACATGCACACACACGCAGACAAACAAATACACACACACTCTCTCTCTCTCTCTCACACACACACACACACACACTCACTCTCTCTCTCTCTCTCAGACCCACACGCACACACACACACAAAGGATATTGTGACGGCATTAATGTTGTTATCCTCACGGTGACCATTGCCCTGGCTTTCTCCCGACTGTGCCAGCCTGGGCTTACGTTACAGACCAGGAGACTATGGGCCTCCAGCCAGTCAAAACCTCTGCAACTTTGCCCTTGCTGTTTCCTAGCTGTTGCTGTTTCCCTTTAAAGACTGGAGAGAAAATCTGTGTAATCCATTTGACATGTGTGTTTATTCAGAAGAAGATTGAGTATGCATGGAGAGACATGTGGAACTACTGAAGCTTGTCCATGGTCTCCTTATTCAATTGACAAACTGGCGGTGTGTTGTGCAGTGTCGGGTTCTGTCATGCCTTGCTTGTGGTGCACAAACCTCCTTTGCTGCGAATCTTTCTGTCAGTCACAATTCATGCGTGCATATTTGTCAACACTTTTTTGTTTCTCGGATGTTGGCAAGTTGTTTTAGTTATGCATACCTCATTGCAGTGGTTTCAATAACCTGAAAACTGTGGGTTTGTGTCTTGGCATCCACTATAACTACAGTATATATCACCAACTAGGCGGACCCCAGTCCACATATGGACCGCGTGGCTGTTCTGTCCGAACCCTAATCTAATACACTATTTTGAGTGACAATAAAAGAGTCAGACCTTAGCTGGGAGAAAAGGTTAGTAACTGGATCTCTTTGAATTTCAGTTGAAGACCCTTGCACTATAAATGTGCCCCTGAGCAAGTTGCTCTAGAAGAGACTGGCCCTAAATTAATTGATTTTTCACAAAATGTAAGTCACTTTGGATAAAAGCGACTGCTGAATGCATACATGCAAATGTAAACTCTCCCACACATCCCAGCTAACTGCTAGGAAAAGTTGCCTTAGAGATGGTGCTGATTTATATAATATTGCACAGTTCCTAGATGGTTTAGCAGTGGGTTGTCTGAAAGTCATTGCTGGATGAAGGAACCACCCTGAAGGCTATCTTTATGGCCACGGTGGGGGCCCAAACCTTATAGAGGATAGCAGCAGGTTATCTTTGCTGCCACAGCACAGTGACAGAATTCCCCACGGCAAAACACGCACTCACACACACACACACATAGAAACACACACACACATATGCATAGCACACATGCACACAAACAGATGTAGATGTAGACACATGCGTACACACTCACACACACACACACACACACACACACACAGTTTTATCACATATCCCCATTCTGCCAGCCTGGAAGCGCTCTCTAATCATGCCCCCTCCCAGCTCAAAAGCATCAGCAAATCACATCTTAAAACTTTCATAGGCAGCCCATTCAGTCTGCATGAGCCTCCATAATGAAGCTCTGGCACCGGAGTGTTCAAGCCCAGTGAGGACGTGAGCGGCTCTTCAATTATGTTTTTTTTTTCCTCCCTGTTTTGTCATGGACTCTGCGCTCTCTCTCTCTCTCTCTCTCTCTCTCTCTCTCTCGTTTGCTCCCCTGCAATGGATACGAGAAGGATTTTGAGTTTATGGGGGGGAAAAAAGACTTCCAGGCTGTTATCACAAGCAGCGTTTTCATTCAGACAGGATTAACTGGTTCACTGTCAGGGAACTGCTGTCAGATTCAGCATGAAGGTCAACAAAACTGCCACCAGCACTTTATAAAAGACTGCTTTGTTATTTGATTCAGCCTGACTCACATATGTTAAGCATAAAAGTTTTAATCGAAATCCATGTCATGTCGGGCCTCGTGGCATTGTTTCTCTCGGACCTGTTCATCTGAGATCAGAGGTGGAAATAAAAATGGCCTTAGCATCACCTTCAGTGCATCAGCTCCATTTCTCTTCATGTTGTGGCCCTCTACACACATGGGCTGTCTGTGACTGCAGATTGCCATAAACATGGGTCAACTCACACTTTTTGTGTGAAAATTGACACTGGTGTTAACCAGCCATTTGGTAGAATTTCCTCTTATTATTATTATTATATATATATATTTTTTTTTTTGGTCAAAAATCTACCAGCCATCCTTAGAATTTTAACAGCTTTTGCCCGGAGGCTGGATCTAATTTAGAGCCATAAAAGAGGGTAGTAGTCGACATGATCTCAGGTTATGTTTAAGGGCACTGCAGTCTTTTATGGGGGAAGAGATGACCTGTTTAGGTCAGGGATGTGAACAGGGATGTCAGGCTTTGATGATTGTATCCTTGGCTATGGACCATGCTAGAGAAGGTATGGTTCAACCAGATAAAGTCAATACAGCAGAAACAAAATGTTTACTCTGGCTTTCTCATCTTTCATCTTTTGAATCTTTTGAAAAGTCAAACATACTTGTATAAAAAGGGGGGAAAACTACATTTCTCCCTCTTGCTGGTGAACTGTTCTAGTCTTTTAGTTTGGCTAGTTAGTAGTTTTCTAACTCTAGCTGGTTTTTGAACTTATTCTCATAGTTGCATTAACCACTCAACAATTCAGCTCAAGAATATCCTATACATATCTGCCTGTTTTTTATTAACTGTGTAATGTGACTCATGCAACGACCAACTGTAGAATTAAAACATAATGTCAGCAAAATAACAACTATTGACAGAAATGCGCTTAATGGAATAAAACAGACTTAAACTATTTTCTTCAGCTGTAATCACATTATTCCTTATTAACATTAAGAGTTAATCCATCCCTCTCAAGGCAATCCAATTTATACTCACATTAGCTAACTGATTCGACTTTGCAGGTGTTTCCAACAAGGATTTCTTATTTAAATAGATTAAATGACCCCCCACCCCCACACACACAAACACACACACACACACTTCTTACTAACATAATGTTCAATTTTTTTCTTTCCTCCCATTAGTATTTTTCTAACACTGCCCTCTTTCATTGTGATTATTCAGTCTATTGGCCCAGGGAGCAGTGCAGCGGGTTGGGGCCTGTATGGTTCCCATCCAGCCTCTTCTCTTCTGTGCTGGCTGAGTGCTATGTGTTTGGCCTGTCACTCTCCCAGGGGGGGGGCTCTTGGCCAGGTGGACAAGAGTAGCAGGTGTCCTCAGAAGAACAGGCTCACACACACACACACAAAGCCTTCATTAATATGAGACCAGAGCCAGCCAAGTGGATGCTGCCTCACTGCTGAAGCCGAGCACATTCAGAGCAGCCAGACAGACCCTGACGTGCCTTGGTGCCAGCTCGTGGTGTTTTTCTCTCGGCCTTGAATGGCATCTTGTATATGTTTAGCTCAACTTGCCTGTGAAATGTTCTGCTAGAACAAACAAATAGGGAGTTGCGTTTTAGATACATGTGTCTGTGTGTGCATGTCAGAATGTCAGAATAAGCGTGAAAAGGGCAAGCCAAACCATAATGACAGAGGGTTTTTGTTGAAATGTTCAAGTTCACAAAGCTAATATGTAATAGAGCATAGCTATCCATAGCCATCCATTTAAGTATTCCTTGTTATAATTTTATGGTGTGGGACGCCTATCCACAGCCTCTTAATTAGTATTCATTTTAACAAGGTTGAAGATAAACAAGGCTTCTTCTCCCTGTGCTTATTTTTGATATTGCGATGAGAGATGTAGTTATTTGAAGCTCCCACAGACTTCCACTTGTGCACTTTTGCTCTCTATCTCTCTCTCTCTCTCTCTCTCTCTCTATCTCTCTGTCTCGCACTCTATCTCTCTGTCTCGCACACAAATGCACGCACACACACACACACACACACACACACACGTACACACACACACAAACACACACTGTGTAACTATGGCCTGGCTGGAGTCAACACCTTGCCACAGCATTCCGATGTCTCCACTAAAGGGCTCAGTGTAAATCATTGTTTTACCCCATTTTAAATCATACACTCAAAGTGGCTGTATTAACGCACACAGCCCACGCTCATATGTGATGTGTTTAAACTTAAACCCGCGCCTATGTAATCAGTCCCCAATGCAATCATCTCAGACTCAAAGTTTGTGTTTTGATATGCCCACAAATTCAGTGACAATTACATACTGCATGTACACATATGCATTCACTTAATGCAGGCTCAGAGAAATTTCTGGAAGTGTGCTTGCAGGGTTCTAGTATATCAACCCATGTCTTGAAATGTTTTGGATCTCCAACTGAAATAAGCGTTCACATTGTGAGGATCCAGATCCCCCTAACCCAACATCTCACAGAGCTCCAAAAAAGCTCTGAATCAACTATTTATTCCCAGGCCATCTGAATTGGCCCTCTGCCATTTTTTTTGCTGTCTGTAAAAAGCATGGTGTGAGCATGATGGTGAGGTTGGAGGTGGTGCTGCTGAGCCAGCCTGTGGGCCAGCATTGTTAGACAGAAGGACCCAGCAGCGGCCATTTGTGTTGCATCATTGTTTGTCATTTTTTAATCTATTCACTGTTGTTTGCCTTTATCTTTGTAAAGCATATTGAATTGCCTCCTCTGTGTATGAAATGCTCTATTTAAATAAACTTGCCTAGCCTTGCCTTGACTCTGACTCCAGCTACTCTCTCCTTCCCTCCAGTCTTAGCGCGTCCCCCACACGCTGCCTGTCAGACCCCTCGCCACCTTCCCCACCCCCCTAGCCGGGGCTCAGGGGCACATTCGTCACCTAGACGTCCCCTTTTACATGCCATGCCACCCTTGTGTGCGTGTGTGTGAGTGTCAGAGCATCCCCTTCCTTCCCCGTGAGGTGCCTTCTCTGTGACAGTACCTCCGGCTGCTGAGGCTGATAACTCACCCACCCCGACCCAAGTTAATATCAGTCATGTTTACACAATGCCCTACATGGACATCCAGAATAGCTTTTGTCCCAAGGCATTTCCGGCTGTATATTAGGCTTTGTAACGTTAGGCTGTGTAACACTTGCCGTTAATGTATGTAACTTGTTTCTTTATTATTGTATGTGGGATTCTTGTTGCTACTCCGTCAGTCTATGTGTCTTCGCTACTGGACAAATAAATGTCCTTTCCTGAAGGGATCAATGAAGCATTATGTATCTATCTATGTTTTGTGCAGGGTATATGTATCTGAAACTGTGTGGAACATTTTTCTGGTAGGAAGCGTCTAACCCAGATCCTCCTGCTTGTCGCCACTCCCTTGCTCTGCATACATACGCACCACACAAGCTAGCGCTGTGGAAAACGCCTATTTGCCTTCAAGACAAAGTTTGGTGTGATTTATGGTTATCCCCAGACTTTATATTTCTTTCTACAGTCTATTACTGATGCATACCCTGGGTCATTCATTAGTTTAAGGCAAAACGTAAACACTCGCACAGACCCAGCCGATTGAGGAATGGCTTTGGCTGGCAGTGCCCTCATGATGGATGGCAGTGACTCAGCGACGCTCCACAGAGGCGCTTAATCCTGCCTCGTTCACATCCCCTGTAGTTCTGCCAATCCCACCACCCTCCACCACTTTTCTCCCCCTTTTGTATTTTGGGATAAGAAAGAAGTGTACCACACCTCAGACTGCCTCCACACAACAGGATCTTTCACTGAGAGCTAGGTGTCCCGTTCCGGTGACTTATGGGATATTAAACGGTTCTGTTTAGGTGCCTCTCACTGGGACTTGAAGTAATTCTAACAGGGCTGCAATCTGTTGTGGTGTGTTGAATTATGGGTTATATTTGCTCCGGGTTCATATATAGGAGATTGAGCTCTCTACTTAGCAAACATGTTTCTATTACAGTGATGTTTGTATTTGTCTTGGAATCCTTACATTCTGTTCCCAGGTTTGTCATGCAGTAGTTTTAGGAAGGTTTTAAAGAGCATTTCACAGCAATGTTGTCAGAAATACAAACATACAGTGTCTCTCTATTATGTCTCTCTATTAGTGAGGCATATACTGTACCAGATAAATCTTCTTGTATCATCTTTAATTAACAATGCTGCAATCCACCAAATTGACTCTTGACTGCACTGTTTTTTCTGATGTTAATGAAGTTGTCAGAGATTTAAGAGTCTGTTTAGAGTAGCTTTTTGTACATAATAATTTCTAATGTCTCAGTCTCTGTCAGCTTTCAAGAAATGATTTCTTTCTAAAGGGCATCATGATTGCAATGGCTGTCAATGCTTAGTTTTAGGCTCCAGGTTCAGTTTCACCCTGTGGCATTATACATGTTGTCTTGTGCTAACTACCTGTATCTCACTTAATAATGCAGTCAAATAAAACCTTACAAGGCAGCATTGACAACTGTCTTGCATCTTGCTTTTAGTGATGTCATGAGGAAGCTTTTAAGGATGATTAAATGAGAAATGCGGGGTGTTAATTCACTGATAGATGTTTGGGTTCACCAAGGACTGTCAGTAAGGAAAATAAAAACAATAACACACAACATAGGCCGAGTTTAATTCTGATTCTGATTCTAGAGTACTGGCAGCTAACAGCTTACAAAATGAGGCACAGAAACTCACTTTCTGTTTGATTATCCTGCTGTATGTCCTATGCAATAGGTGCTTTCTGCTATGAGACATGACTTCTGTATACATAAAATCAGATATCAGTTTTTTATCAGATTTTTTCATTCTTTTTACTCCTTGACCTTACATTATGACTGACGCGCCCATTGTGTTTAGAAGTTACTCCTAAATTCTTCTACATTTAGCCTAGCCATTGTTTGTAAACATGGGCCTTGATTTTCTCATTCTTTCTCGTCAAGACATCGCTCCTTGACCTTAAACAATATGGCTATAGATTGAATCACGCCAGATTTCTCCTTTTAAGGGATATAACAAAGTGTCTGCATAGCGGCTTTTTATTTTCCCCTATTCATTCCTATTCCACCGCACTGTGAGGGAGAGGGAGGTCTGGAGCTGTGCCCAGATCAAGCCGATGCCAGTGATCAATACCTGCTCACACGAAACACTTGAGAATAGCTTCAGTAAACACACACACGCACACAAATACATAACAAACAGCCTCATCCTCATTTCCCTGTCTCTTTTTGTTTCAAAACAACCATAGTAAGAATAGACACAAACTAAGCACTGAAAATAAACAAAGAAGGAAAAGCCTGTTAATCTGACATTAACATTACATTGTTTTATGTTAATTGTCCCGTCATCCAATTTCAATGCCTGAATCTTCAGTTTGAAAAAAACCCTTACAAGTAACACTGGGGGGTTTTCTTTCAGAAGTTGCCTATGAGTTTTACATCATTAGGGAGCCGAACAGAATGTCTGTTCACCTTTGAATGAACCAAAACAAATGTTGTTTTGCTATGGCCGCAAAAGCATCATTGTTTTTCAACCATTGTTTTTTCCAGTTTTCCTATAGAGGCCCAGGTCTGTTTTTTCCCTGATCATGTAGAGAATGAATGTTAGCAATGAAACTGCACATCTGTGGCCTCCCTCAAGTAGACAGGGGGCAGATTCACAGAAGTCCAAAGAACCTGGGAGTTGTCATCAATTCATGCCAGGTTATAAAATAACATGATAGTGGGGCTGGAGAATGACCCATGGGCCCATGAAGCATTGTCTTTATTTCCTCACTGTCACACACAGAGAGGCTGAGGAAGACGCTGAGGGAAGCACAGGCAGTGCTAAGCATTTGGGGGGTGTGAATGATGTAGCCTAGCTAGCCACTTTGGTCCATAATGTTCTTAACATAAAAAAAAAACATTTTCTGTTTTTTGTCAGTCACAAATGTTAAAATAGCTCCAGTTTAAAATGTGTCATTTCTTCTTTGCTGCAGAGAGAAATGTTACTTATTATAAGAAATTGAACAGTTGCTTTATAATATAATCATATTTTATAATGTAATTAGCTAAGTAGTGGAAAGTACTTAAGGCCGTTCTAAAGTGTACCAAACAATTAATGCTAGCAATTGGGAACATGTTATTTTTTTTGGTTGTTTGATTCATTTGTTTTTAAATGTCTGAGTCAGTCCTTATTGTTCACCCCTGGGACCTGAAAAGTCATGTTAGCAAAATAAATCTTTCTCAGCTGGGGTCGCAGTGAATAACCCATCCGTTGGGTGTTCCTGTCTCATTGTCAGTCGGGACACAGCGTAGGGCGTTACCACGGCAATATGCCCGGTACAGGATCTGACCCCTGTGGCCCTGTGGCAACAGTCACGCCCACTCTTGTGTTACCCACGTCACACTCACTCACTCCACCATGCGTGGAATGGAGGCCTGTTTCCTCCCCTGATGTTAAAACACACACCTAAGTGTTGAGCTACCATTATAAAATGTCAGCAGCCCTAAGCACATAGTATTACTTCTGTTCTTTCTTAATGATGGTGTGTGTGTGTGTGTGTGTGTGTGTGTGTGTGTGTGTGTGTGTGTG
>JAGFZM010000258.1:50170-77864 GCA_017657215.1 Limnothrissa miodon | reverse complement strand
GTGTGTGTGTGTGTGTGTGTGTGTGTGTGTGTGTGTGTGTGTGTGTGGTTTCAGTGTAACTAATATAAAAGTAAAAAAAAAAACCCTCTCCTCACAGAGGATATGGTATAAAGCACCGAGGTCACTGATGGTAGATACAGCCAGAGAGACTAGTGATAACAGGAATAAGTAAGTAAAGAGTGTTTTGAGAGGTTGCTAAGATAAGGGATTTCCTTCCCTCAAAGATGTAAAGGTCAGCTGAAGAAAAACACTGGGATGCATTTAAAGTGAAAGGCTATCCTTCCTTCCTTTCATACGATAACAGCTCTGTGATCAAGTAGAGAAATGATGGGCTAAATCTCAGCCTGAAAAAAAAGCGCCACAAAAATTTGTGCCCACAAGCATTTTCTGCTTGCCCCACAAGATATATCTGAAATTGGATTCAGTCAGATCCTGCACTTGCATCAGTCTCCTTATTGTGCTTAAACAGACAGTAGGTAGATACAGGCTATTAACACTGTGCTCCCTGAAAGGCTGCTTATCAGAGGTGCTTCACTGTCCCGTAGTGCAGATGGAGGAGGTGCACAATGCCTCTAGGTTGGTGATGCAGTGAGTTAGACAGCGGGTAACTGATGAAAGAAGCTCACTTATCCAGAGCCAAGGCAGACATTAAGTCCTTCTACTGTATGTGTGTCCCCTTGGTCTCCGTTCTCAGATCTGATTCCCTGCTATGAGGCATCTGCACAGAGCTTCCAAGATATACTTTGAGTGTCAAATATGTGCCATGAAGTCTCTTGGCATGTGCTTCCACCAAACAAGTTAGAAGTGGTTGCTCCTAAATTTCCTAAGTAGGAAATCTGTAGGTGGGGGGAGTGGGTAGGCACTGCTTCCCCATGCCCACATCCACGGTTCAAGAGCCCTTGAGAAAGATTCTTAACCCCTCACCGCTCCTCAAGCACTGTAGCAGTAGTTCTAGTTGCCCTCAGCAAGTTGACGGTAAGACAGAGGAGACATCTTGTGGGATGTGGGTTCAGATACCATGAGGGGAGTGGGTAGCGTGACTTGACAGAGCCAGGAAAGAGGATCATACTAACTCTGCTCACTTGGTCATAAACAGGATGTGCTGTCAGAATGCCTGCCTGGAATATTAAGAGATCTGTATCCAGAATTCTTTGTGCTAAGATAAGTCTTGAGAATTTTTCTGACAGATGAAAGCTCATTAGTTTGTTCATAGTAAAACAGGAACTAATGTACTGTACTTTTATGTTGCCTTGCCTCATTTACTATTCATGAGTTCTATTAGATCTGCATTTCTCTTTTCAGATGTTTAAAGAGTTCATTAGTCCTATGATGAGATGTAGTCATCAACCTTCAGTTCTCATTTTCTATTAATGTTTAAGGTCAGTAGTTTCTAAATGGGTGCTTCTGTATTTTCTGAATTTCCTGATGTAGAAACCTCGATACACTCTTTAACTTCTTCAGTCACAGTGATTACTACCTGCAACTGAACTGACTTGCAGTCTAAAATTAGAGCTGAGAATATCTGTGTGATCCTGTGTGTTTGTGACCCCCCCTCCCCCCCGGCCTCTCTCTCACACATGCTCTTGATGAGGCAGCCTTCTGCCACCCAGTGGAGAGCAGCTTTACCCTCGTCCCTGTCAGCCCAGCTTAGTATCAGTGCTCCACCCCATGGAAAGCACTGGCTACTGCAGGAGTTTACATATTTATTTGTTATAAAGACAAATGTCAGTTGATACCACATAGCTTTGGTTGTGGTGATAACAAATGTTATCAGACTAAGATTTTTATTTAGTCTTTATGTCTCTGTAACAGATGATCGTAGAGAAGCAATGGAAATTTGATGTCACCGATTTATTAATGTGTGTGATTTGGCACTGAAATCCACAAAATAACAATTTGATGTTTTTCTTTTCTACTTTTCTTAGGTAAGGATTTGGAGATTTTCCCTGTGTGTGCAGCAGTGCCATAGAAAAGACTGTTATTCTCCCTCTGGGCCCATGGAGGGCTTCCCAGTCCACTGAGCCCCAGGCGTGACACGAGGACAAGAACCATGTCCGCCTGCAACACCTTCACAGAGCACGTCTGGAAACCTGGCGAGTGCAAGAACTGCTTCAAACCCAAGAGTCTGCACCGCGTCAGCGAGGGTGCTCCCAGGAAGGCCCCTCCTGAACGGGCCCAGACTCAGCAGAGCCACCCTCCAACTGGATCCACCAGGTCCAACGCCAACCTCGCCAACAGCTCACAAAGAAGCGGAGGCACAGCACGCTCGGCTCAGTTCCGACCACCCGTTGCCAAGAAACCAACAATTGCTGTAAAGCCCACCATGATGCTACCCTGCTCCTCAGCAGGGCTAGATGCAGAGGGAAACCAGCGGATGGGTGAAGGTCCGGGTTCTGGCAAATCCTCAGCGTTCATAGTGTGGAACCGTAATGGACTTAATCACCAAAGGTCTGGCGGACCAAACAACAATGAAGGGGAAAATGGTGGCGATGAAATTGAAGGTTATGGTCCCTGCAGTCCCAGAACTCCCAGTGGGAACAACAACAACAATGGACTCACAGATGTTCTGAAAGAGATTGCTGGCCTGGGCTCTACACCCAGTTCCAGCTCAAGGGGCGACTTTTTTGACAGGATCAGCAGCTCATACAGGAAGTCTCTGGAGAGGGGGCTGCCAGCTGCCGGATGCTTGGCTCTGGGTAGCAGCAGTGGCCAGGCCAAGAGGGTGTCTCTCAGCGAAAGTACAGACATCATAAGCACTGAAGGTGGACGCTTTTGCTACCCAGAGTTCTCGAGTGAGGGGGAGGACGATGAAGATGATGACGAGGAGGAGGATGATGATAATAGTGATGGTGATGATGAGCACGAGAGCTGGGATGAAAGTGATGAAGAGCTGCTAGCCATGGAGATACGAATGAGAGGTCAGCCACGGTTTGCAAACTTTCGTGCTGCAACTTTGTCTCCTGTGCCCTTTGCCGCTGGCAAGAAATGGAACACTGTGCCACTCCGAAATCGCTCCCTACAGCGCATTTGTGCTGTGGACTATGATGACAGTTATGATGAAATCCTTAATGGTTATCCCTCAGTAGACTCTAATGGTGGGCCAGGACTTCTTCCATATGGAGAAAATGACTTGCAGGGCAGTGGGTTCTTGTCAAACTCTGAGTCCACCACCTCCCCAGAATCCTCCTCTTCTATGCCAGATGATTCACGCACGTCGTCTAGTGCTAGCAGCATTCCGTTTGGTCCCCGCAACGGTCTGCACTCACCAGGGTCTCGGGAGGTCGTTACTCGAGTAGCTCCAGCAGGAGAAAGGGAACCTCAGCATAGAGCCTTGAGTTCACCAAAAGCCAACGAGACACACAAAGCTGTTCTCGCCATCCGGCTGGAGGACCAAGAAGCAATCCAGCGGGAAGGGGGTCCTCTTCCTCAAGCCCTCCCCGGCCAGCCCATTACAATTAGCTTTAGTCCCACAGAGGAACAAGCCAAACCATACAGGGTGGTTAACCTCGAAAAGCCTCCCATTTGTAAACCTTACACTGTGGTAGATGTGTCTGCATCTATGGCGAGCACAGAGAGCTATGCCCCAGAAAGCACTCCCAAAGCCAAGGGCCCTTCAACATCCTTGAGCCCACCACCTTATCCCAGCTCCCCAATTAGTCTGTCACTGTCAGCAGGTTCATCTATGTCCCCAGCGTTGCCACTCTCACCAGTGACACCCAATACCCCGCCAACCCCGGTGTCCCCATCAACAGCAAGTTCCTCTGCTCCACTCAGCAATTCTCGGAAGAAGCCTGGAAACATACGTTATCAAGAGGTGTGGACCTCCAGCACTAGCCCTAGACAGAAGATTGCTAAAGTTGAGTTGGTCACTGGGGAGACTCCCGGCCCCTCTATTCCTCCGAGACACTGCAATCACAAGTCTGCACCCACCTCTCCCATTGCAGGTCTGTCCTCATCCCGAACAGTGCCAGTGAAGTCCCCAAATCTGTCAGAGATCAAATTCAACAGTTACAACAATGCAGGCATGCCCCCTTTCCCTATTATTATTCGTGATGAGCCAACTTATGCCCGCAGTTCAAAGAATGCAGTAAAGGTTCCCATTGTGATCAATCCAAGTGCTTATGACAACCTGGCTGTGTACAAGAGCTTTCTGGGTCTCAGTGGTGAATTGCCTCAACCCAAACCTGGTTCTGGAGGCCGGGTCACCAGTCACACCTATGAGGAAATAGGTTCGTCTGAGAGCATCCAAGCCTCCCCTGATGAAAAGACTTCCAGTAACAAACCCACACTGGACAAGCTTACAGCCGAAGACGTAATAGGTGGCTTGGGAACTTCTTCCCCAAAATCCCTGGACTTGAACTGCAGAACCATGAGTGAACACTGCACCACTCCAGCCTCTACTCCTGTCTCTCCTGTTCCTCCAGCAATGGCTTCCTCTCCCCTGCCCGGTAGGCTGCCTCCCAACAGCCCCAGCTCTGCCACCCCAGGGCGGAGTCGCAAGCCCAGCAGTGAGGCCTGCAAAGACGGCAATACAGACACTTTGTCTTCATCTGGTACCAGCACGGGACAGCGTGAGAAAGCTAGCACTGTGCTGTCCCAGATAGTGGCTTCCATCCAGCCTCCTCAGTCTCCTCCTGAGTCGCCGTCTGCTCAGAGCAAAGCTTGTAGCGCAGAGGAGCTCTACGCCCTACCGCCTGACGCCACTAGGGACATGCTGAGTCGACCCAAGTCACTTTTCTCCTCGACCGACGGATGTCTGTCCAAACCCAAGAAGGATACTCCTGCCAAACTGCTACCAAAGTCCCAGAGTGCATCTGCTGCCGTGGCCCCAACTAGTCCAAAGGCAGAGGCGAATCCCCCTTTTCCTCCTCCTCGGTCCACCTCCTCTCCATACCATGCCACCAACCTTCTCCAGAGGCATTTTAGTAACTGGACAAAGCCTTTGGCAGGGTCCTCTCGTCCCAGTGACGGAGAGATTAGCCCAGGGGGTGGTGAGGGCAGACGCCCGCCATCTGAGAGTGCCAAGCCCAAGCGCTGGATATCTTTTAAGAGCTTCTTCCGCCGGCGGAAGGATGAGGATGAGCAGAAAGAGAAGGCAGAACGTGAGAAGGAAAAGGGCAAACTGGTGGGCCTTGACGGAACTGTAATAACCATGCTACCTCCTCCTCCCACTCAACGCCACCACTGGTTTGCCGAAGCCAAGACAGATGACCCCAACCAGAAACCCACAATAATATTTACATACAAGCCAGATAGCAGTACCACTGGTGACGGGGAGGGTGAATTACGTGTTGAAGAATGTAGGGAGACTTCTTCAGGAGAGGCCACCATCATGAGGCCCTTATCTCCTGGACAGCCACCACCACAGAGCAGAGCGAGTCTCCTTATCAGCAAAGTTATGAGGTAATTCAGTTTTTCCCCTCTGTTTTTCTGTCGCTTTTTCACTCTCTTGCATCAGCACTATCATTTCATTGCTCTTACAGTATTTTTTTGCAGTTTTCTCAGATCCTTGTTTATTTTAAAGGAGAAATCCTGGTATAAATCACTCTAGCCCTGATGTTTGAGGTATCTAAATGGTGTTAGGATAAAAAGCAACTAAATCTGATCAACCATAGACTGAATACTGAACCAGCAGTCAACACTAACTCAACGGGCCCTAGAAAGTTACTTTCAGTTTTATTTTTCTTTGCCTTATTCAGTTAACATCAAAAGCTGGCATTTGGTCTATGTTCTAGTTTGTCAGTGCTCTCATTTATTTTGCCTACAGACAGCACAGGACTAAAGATTGATTCACATGGGATGTCCCCTTTAAATGTGTGTAATGCACATCATTACTTCATACTTAATTGATGGAGGGCAATCAAAGACCCGAAAAATTCAATGTGCTGTTCTCTTTTCCAAAGCACAGCAACCTTTTCAATATTGGCTCCTGGCTTTGCCTAATTAATCGTTAGTGCAGCCATCCGTCATTTTCAGTTGATTAGATGTGCTTCAACTTGAATAATTTGCTTAATCTGAAAAATGTAACAACTCTCCTTAAGGACAGAGTGCAGCTGATTAATTGCTTAGATGCAATCTGGCCTCTCAGTGAAGTGTTCTGCTCTACTGCTCTACAAACTTGATGAATAATACTTATTCCAAGTTCAAACGACTCACTGGAATGACCAGAGCTGGTTAAAAAGACCTAGTGTGCCTGCATCGTGCAAAAGTTTTAAACCTGAAGGGATGTCACAGAGATGATACTTGTTTCGTTACTGGAGATTTGCGGAATTCTATAATAAAAAGATAAAAAAAAAAAAATTCTTAAAAAATAAAATTTCACTAGCCTGGAATAGCAGGCATTCATAACAAATAGAAACAATTAGATTATGGGCAAGATTTTTTTGCATTAAAGTAACTGGACTTTTGTGCATATAAGGCTTTGGGCTCTACAGTCACACCTGACAGGAATTTATAATATGGCTACATGGCGAAAGGCTCTCAGCATCTTTGCTTTCTCTGTCATTGCCACTGCATGCCAGTGCTCCTTTTGACCCTGTCAGGGACTGGGGTGGAGAGGGGGTCTTTACCTCAGTGAGCAGGCTGCTAAACCACTCTTCCTTGCCTGTCACATAACAAGGCCCATAAATCAAGATGGCAGATGGCACCAAGGGTCACTGGTAATGATCAGCCCACTGCCTTGTCATACCCTGCAAGGGTTTAGAGAGGTTGAGCTAAGTGGCACTCATAGAACATCATACTTGCCTGTCAAATGTCCCTCGGCAGGAGCTGTGCCTTGTGGTGCCCTCCCTCCTACTTAACACCGACCTCAATTACCAGTCATGAGCGTGCATAGTGCATAGTACGTTTGTTTATTTCATTTAGCACAGGAAAGGAATTTACACAATCACTGAAATTTATCCACACATTTCATTCAGTAAGTAAATGTTTTTCTTTGCATTGAAAATGTATTCAGAAGATTTGTATTTCATAGTACAGTCATTTTGATTCTTTCTTTCTTTCTTCCTTTTATTTGGTGTGTTTGAGCCGGATAGTGTTTTAGGTGTAGTACTCACAGTGTTTCATAGATTATTATGTTGATTGTATTAAAGATGCTCAGATGTTTGGCACTCAGCTATATAGTTCTGCCTGAACATGTTAGTGAATTTAGCATGAGTTGACCTCCCTGTGATGCATGAGCAAATTGCAGTTGGGCTGGTTCACAAATGCTGCCTTCTGGCACAGATGCAGATATGAATAGGTAAAAATTGCATAGGTGAGCTATTGTTATTGTAATTATGCACAGTTGGGTATAGAAAGCCATAACATTTGTAAATAATGAACTAAATCTCTGTAATGCATACACTTAATACAAATTGAGTAATACATTTATTGTACACACTATTCGGATCATTCCTAATTTAGTGCTTCCATACAGTCTGAACATCAGGCCGAAATTACTTATGGCTTGGTTTTGCTTTTTGTTATACTCTAGATTATCTATTTTCTGTAACCCTACATTTTGTAAGCACACAGGCCTGTAAATCACACTAGCCCGGTGGAATGTTTTCACTCCACCAAATCATAAATTACAAAGCCAGATTGTCATGCTTTCCAGATATATGGTCTATCGATACTCTGTGATGTGACCTGCATTTGTAGATGGGTAGACAAGCCTGCAATCTCCCCCACCTACAGAAGCCACTTCCTGTGGTGTTGCAAGCACTTCCTGTGTGCTCTGCGGTAGGAGAGGGCTACACTGTGCTTACCAAACAACCTTTGATCCCTGTTGCAATGATAAAATTATAGTCATTAAGTCAATAGTGTTTGGAAAGCCCCTCAAGTACTTCCCTTTTTTTCTTTGGATCTCAGCTGTCACAGAGCATTTGTTCATTGTCTAAACGCTGTTCTTTAGTAGAGCCGTGGAAAGTCATGATGGGCAAATCAGTAAACAGAGGTTGAGGGTAAGGTACTGTAGTTCACCGGTGGGGAGAGAAGGGGTTAATTCACTTTTAGCTTGTGACCGAGCCAAGTGATTGGTTATGGGCGTGCTCCATGAAGACACGCCAACAGCACCTCATACAGGTGAGTGTTGTTGAGAGTTAGGAGTAAGTTAGTAAATTACAGAGAGCACGCAGAGAGAGAAGCAGAAAAGGGAGAGCTCCCACTCTCTGAGGCAGCCAGGGATTCCTCACCCTCCAAGAATGTGCGTGTTCTCGGACTGCTTCTCTCGAGCCGTTACTCCAAACTAGTTGCTCTCATGGGGAACTGTGTGAGCCAGTACAAAGGGTAAGATGCACTCCTTTCACACCTATTTTCAGGTTTGCTCTCCTGTGTTATGTTGACTTAGCAATAAGTGACTGTGGGTGTGTGCATTTGCCATTGTGTGTGTGTGTGTGTCAGTGCATACGTTTGGTCTGGGTATGCACACAAGGTAACAACATTTCAAGAAGAGCAAGGCACGTTCAGACTGTTTGAACAAGTCCTAACACTGAAGGCTGTCGTACTGTGCTTGCAGTGGGCTCAGAGGTATTTGTTGGGGAAGTGTTGAAAGCTTATAGGGCTTTCTCTTATGTTATGGGTGGGTTCTTCATCCAGTGTCTGGAGTTTGTAGCTGTTAGTCAAAATAGTAGTTGACATTATTTTATATGCATCGGTGTGGTCATGGAAACTTGACTTTTACTTTTTTTTTTGTTATATTTGTTTTGTTATTTTGTTTCTTGTATTCAGAATCTATTAGACCAGATGGATGGAATGCCCCCATCCCCATTTTCCCAGCAATCCTAAGCCTTTTGCTTGAATTTTGCTTATTGAAATTGTAAGTCTGACTAAAAAATATGCTAAATAAATCACCTGAGGAACCATCCTGACAATGTGGCCTGTTGGTACAAACAATTAGGAAGGTTTAGCTAATGTTTATTTTTTTTTAATCTATGACCTTACTCTGCCCTTGTCTTTCTCTCAAGCAGAGGCTATTTTGTAACTCTACACCACTTTACCACTTCCTCTGCCTCACTCCCCCATAGTCTAGACACCAAACATGCTATCTGCTATGGGCCATTTTTAAGTCAGTCAGAAGTACAGGAACAGGAAGTCTTTAAACAGCCCCCAAAAAATTCTCCCTTGGCTGTACTGTAACTTCTGACATGCTTCATTTACCATTCTAAACAGTTGGAGGTGACTGCAGGTAAACTGTTCAATGCAAATAATCATTGCTGGGTTTACTTCTATAAGGTCCAACCTTCAAATTTGGCTTCATTCAAGACCATAGCATTGTTACGGAGGTTTTATACTCATTCAGAGAATTTGTTGTAACATCAGACAATTGTGACAGTATTATTCTGTCAAGTGTGCTGTTTGGAACGCTTTATTTTGACCTTGTCGGGGGACCTATATCTTGTCAGGCCTGTTATATCTAAGTGGGTCGTCCCCCAACACCTGTAACAACACTTGAAATTCAGCATTTGGGCCAATCTAGTCCAGTAAGTAGACACACAAGTCATCTGGGGTCGTGTGAACATGCTGTCCTGTTGACCCTATTGTAACCTGTGAACTGGAACATACACATTCTGCCAGGTCATACTTGTGCACTGAGCCTGTTTAAGTCGCCGTAATTGCAGAGGAGTAGTGCTTTCCCTTGAGGCTACAGTGATTGATGGCCCTCATAGCTCAGATTGGTGAGCCTCTCTAATTTCAGCTGTGCACTAATGCGTTTCTGGAGAAATATCTGGGTCTGCAGTCTTGATGCATTATTTAAGCTCTCTCCATAAATAATAACAGCGAGAAGTGTTTGATTCCTGTTTGAATCATTGAGGGAGCCAGTGGGTGCTGTTATGAATGGAGCTCAGCGTTCGCAGGTTCAGGGGTCATTTATTATCTATCACTTTCTCACATAGACAGCAGCACGGTGGTGAAAGATTTAGCTTTTCTTTGATAACCTGCTCAGTTTATATATTGCTGCCTTGACCGGTGTTTGTATGGATTCTGTATTGCACAAATTCACTCATAGTTGGCTGAGAGTATGTAATTTTCATCCCATATAGCTTTTTTTACCATCTGTGCGTGCACACACACACACACACACACAAACACACACACTCTCTCTTTCCTATAGGATTCTGGTGAAACAGGTGCCAGACACCAAAGTGTTATTAGCACATCTTCACATCTTCTTGCCTCATAGGCAGTGAAGTAAGACACGTTAACTGCTCTTCAGTCCTAATCAGCTCTCTTCTCCACATCTGCCTCTCCGCTCTAGGATGCTCAAACAGACCGAAAAACCTCAGTGGCAACTACAGTAGCTGTCATGACAACATGGACTTCATCCATGTAGGCGTACAGACAAATGAGCTATTGTATAGCGTTGCCTAAATGGTCTATTAAAATAGGTTTTAATTGTGAACGCTGTGAATGCATATGTTGTTTCTCTAGGTTCATAATCATAACACAATCCGTGCTTTATGCTGCCTTTACATTCATTTACCAGCCTGGTAGCCACTTTGAGAGTTAAATGACTCATTACGGGAGTGAAGGCTCTGCTAAACATTTGCACAATAAAAACAAGGGGAGCTGAAGAGATAAAAACAATCCCAGTTTTGCCTGGGATTCTAATTAGAAGAGCAGTGGCATTCAGTGGTCATTTAGTAATAATATCTTTAAAATAATATCATTAAAATAATATCAAATATTAATAACATAAACTCAGTCTGAGGTTAAACTTGGGTGAGGTTAATACATGTTTATGTTTTTTGTTTGTTTGGGAAATAACGGTAGTTTTGATTTGTTTGAATTTGATGTCCTCACCATTCTTGACGGCATCACTGTTTGCTATGATTAAGCAGCATCTAAATGGCTCTGACCAGGAACTCTGACCAACACAAATGGATTGAAGTGAGCCGTGAAGGCTAATTTGTCCAATTAAAACACACTAAAGAACTTCACAATGGTGTCCAATTGATTCAAGAACTATGGTAACTCATTCCTGTTCTCTGTGTGTTTTTTCGTTCCCACCATCTGATATTCTCTGTCCTGAAACGCAGCCAAGCACAGATGGAGTCGGCCGAGAGTGAGGTGCCCACCGCTGCCTCCCTGCCGGCTAAGCTGGAGTTGTCGACCGTGGTCGAGGCCACAAGTGCCTCGAGCGTGTCGCCCGTGACCGTGCCCGCGCCAGCCAGTGAGGGCAGTGCCAGCCTCGGGGAGCAGGAGGAGGAGGGCAGCCACGCGTACTCGCCAGCCTCCAGCTCCTGCAGCGCCACCTACAGCAACCTGGGTGAGCATGCCGCCACTTTCACCACTAATTCACTTTCATTCACTTGCACTATAATTGCCTATATGCACTGATGCTCAGTCTTATCTGTTCGTACACTACACCGCTAAGTCGCTTCAATTGACTTGAACTCGTAATTGCCTATAGATTCAATTAGACTAGGTTCTACTTTATTGTTTTTAGATTAGGTTCAACTTTATTGTGATTACACATGTATAAATACAGGGCAATATAAATACAGTTTAGCATCTAATCAGAAGTGCAGAGAGTAGCAAGTGCAGAATATACAAAATCAAGTACAGTACACTATGTAGAGTTAAGATTAGTAGAAGGTGGCAGATAATTTAGTAGTATAAATATGTCTGAGTAAGGTAGTAAGTATACAGTGAATATGACATCTTCTATGTGTACTCTATATGCATCGGTCTTTTCTGGTGGAACACTACTGTATTCCAGCGACATACAATACGCCTGATTGATGATAGAAACAGAACAACAGGGACATTGGGCTCACAATCACACACTCACGTGCCCTTTCCACACACACTCACTTGTCTCTTTCAGACACACACACTTGGATTTCCACACACTTGACCTTTCAGAAATGGCATAAGCGAATGTGAACTCATTAGCTGAATTGTACACTCACTGAGTTCTCCTGCTCTATTTTGTGAATTAGTTTTAGTGCACTGTTTTTGAAGGCGAAATTTCATATCAATATACAGCCAAAACATATTATCTAGCAGTAACATATTCCAGGCCCTATCTGGAATGTAATTCATTGGCAGTATGCTGTTTGTTACTGTTTGTGCAAATGTATATTTTTAGTTCATCGCCTACTGAAACAGAGCCCTGGCTCTTTTCTACACCAAGGCACTGTAGAGAATGTATCGTATGAATATGCATCCGACGCTTTCTTCCCCGTTGTGAGGCTTGTGTGACAAGTAAGGCTCCAGCACATTCTTGTCAAAACGTTAGCGTTCCTGCTGAGAAATGGGTTGCCATGACTAAAGGAAAAATCATAATGTGTTTTGTGCTCCCTGGTCCTTGGCGTGACATGTTAAGAGACTAGAATGGCCCTGCAATATTAATTAGCGCCTCCCCAAGCCATAGCCTAACTGTATTTTGTTCTTGTAAGTCATCTGGTCTTTTCTGGTGGACTGTCTGTATTGAGGCAACGTTACACTTTGTGAGGAACAGTATACCTGGTTGATAGTAGGCATAGGAATTGATTGTGATGTACAGTTATACTGCTTTACCATCTTAGGTCAGCCTAATTAATAAGCTTGGTAGCTGCTCTCTGTGTTCCTCAGAGCGCCAGGTCATTTTGTGCAGCTCGTAGCTATAACTTCATTTCATTACAATTGTTTATTACTATTTTTACTGGCCTCTGTGTCCCTGACAGTCTAAACTACTGTATGTCTGGGTATGTACTGATGCCAGATGACGAAACAGTTGATTACTGTCACCTACATCTTTAAAGGGATAGTTCAGTTTTTAACACATTGAGCCCCTTTCACAGGTTGTCTACATTGAAATAAAGTGGTTGACACCAAAATCTTATATAAAATAAACAAAGTGCCAAATAAAACATGACAGAAGCTTTATTTCGCTACGATACATGTTTTGGAACATCATTGAGCACCACTAACCACTTGGTGAGTAGCACTTTTTTAAAACCAGTGTTTTAAGGATAGAAACAACACATGCCCATTGATAGCCATTTTGAAGGGAAGCAGAGGCGATTCTACATTTTCCAAATAGCCGAGACAAAAGCAATCGTCAAAATTTCGATGTCAACCACTTTATTGCATTTTAGACAACCTCTGAAAGGGGCTTAATGTGTTAAAAACCGAACTATCCCTTTAAAACCTGAAACCATTCATCCCTCCGGATACTCTCTCCCTGGCACTCCCTCTTCAATATACAGACACCCCTTTTTTCTCCAACATTACACAACACACATTCACCTCAACACACACTCTCCATGCATCAAACAATCAACTTCATTCTGTTCCTTGCCAGCATTCAATTCAGTACAACCAATTAGAATCTGATCTCCTATACATTTGTTTTCTGTTTTAAAAAAAATGATAATTTAGTTGCTCGTAGTTGGTTGTCCATACACACATGCACATGGGCCTTAACACTATGTAACATCTACCTGTAAGTCTTATTTTTCAAGGTCCAAAGTTCAAATATGATGACGTACAACTGATTCATGAAAAACACACCAAAAAGCAGACAGGCATACAGTATACAAAGAACAGGACAGCTTATCAGTTGTTTCACAATGGCTAAACTGCATG
Organism: Limnothrissa miodon; assembly: GCA_017657215.1. Taxonomy (NCBI): domain Eukaryota; kingdom Metazoa; phylum Chordata; class Actinopteri; order Clupeiformes; family Clupeidae; genus Limnothrissa; species Limnothrissa miodon. Next base: position 64,310 of record JAGFZM010000258.1, on the reverse strand, counting down.
AGCTTGCAGGTGATGAGGTTGTAGTCATAATTGTAATTATTGTGTGGCAGAGTGTGAAGATCCCTGTTTTTTCACATTTGTATTAATGCATTTATCCAAAGTGACTTACATTTTGTCAACTATCAGTTACTTCAGGGCCTGTCTAGGGTTAAGTACTTTGCTCAAAGGCACATCGGTGGAAGTTGGGATTCAAACCTGCAATTTCTAGGCTACTAGTGAGCTACCCAAGTTACTCAACCGCTACACCATCACGCTGCCTCTTTTAGGACAGATTTGACTGACCATAACCCAGTTCCAGTACGTGCTGTTCCCTAACAGTCATATTTAGGGAGAGAGGAGGCATCATTGCTCCCCCCATGCTTCCCATGCTTCCCCTAACGAAGGAAGTGAATATATTACTGTAACTTGATTGATTTCTTTTCACTGTAAAGTGAAACTCTCTCTTTCTCTCTGTCTCCCATGTTTTAGTAAGCTCCTACTTAGCAATGCTTCTTTATCTGACTGAAAAGTCCGTGTAACATTCCTGGCTGATGTTAACGTGTATTATGTTCTATCTGTAGGCTCTGTGAAAGTTGGAATACTGTAGATTTCACAGATTTCATTGTTAAAATTGAATAGTATAGAAGCTGTTTCCTGTTCCCAAACATACAGTGATTATATAATGAATTGCCTCTAAGCAGTACATATTTATATTTATTATGTGTATTTGCATTGATTATTATCAAACAGAGCCATGCAGATGTATAGGGTCTATACTGTACCTGCCCTGCTTGTCACTGTGTTTTTCTGAGCCAACAGAATGCGCAGCACAAACCGTTGTCCTACTTGTTCATCAACCCCCCCAACCCCCACCCCCCTCTCGCTGCTCACACACATTCCCTTTCTTTCTCTCTCCTCTCTCTTGCTTCCAACATTCTCTTCTCTCTCTCTCCCTCTTCGTGTCTCTACCTCCCTCTCTGTTCTTCCCTGGCTGTGTCCCCTGACCCATATGATGGCGGTCGTTGTGCATTGTTCTCCATCTGACCCCTCTCTGTTGGACCGCCTGTGCTCAAGCTGTTTGCTGCCGTTGCTGCTGCTGCTGCTGCTGCTACATCTCTGTGCGTAGGAAGCCCAGTGTCCAGTGGCCCAGCCAGAGTCCAGGTTGGGCAGGGGAAGGTAGGATAGGAGTGTGGGTTGTGTTGGGTAAGGTACTGGAGGGTAGTCCAAGCTGGAAATGACAGGGCTCTGATGCATCCTGCAGACCTTGGGAAGCTTCTGGAAAAATGGCTTTTCTCAGGGCTCTCTAATGACACGTGTTAAGACCCTTGCTGAGCCTTTTGTGAAAAGCAAGAGAGGTGTGTGTGTGTGTGTGTGTGTGTGTGTTTGAGAGAGAGAGAGAGACCCCCTGCTTTGTCAGCCATGTGTGCCGCTTTGATCCTACTGCTGTGACCATTTGTGAGCATTTTGTGTGTCTCCAGGTATTTGCTCTTCTGCTGATTTTTGCAGGCCAATAAAAGTCAAACAACAGTGGGACTGTAGGGGTGTAGGTCACTGAATAACAGCAGCAGACTAGTGGACTGATGCATGTTGAGCTGCAGCCTGGTCCTAGCACAGATATCTGGCTCTGCTTTATGCCATTTCACTTGTACTGTACTAACGCCTGACTGAATCGGATGTTTGGACAATTATCTGAAGATACTGAGATTTGATTGTCTGGTGCTGACAAACAGCAGTTGCCTTCATAATAGTGAAAAGTGGACTTTATTGATTTTCTTCATCACATAAACACAAAAAAACACACAGTAGCAACCCTTCTCTTTGAGAAGTGTCAGTGAGTGGGAGGGTGCACGACTGCCGCTCTCTTGCTCTTTCTTGCCCCCCCCCCCCCCCCACTCCCTCCCTCTCTCTCACTCTGCCTGCCTCTCTCTCAGTCTGTGTGAGTGGGAAGGCAGAGCAGGACTCTCTCTCTCTCTCTCTCTCTCTGCTGTTTGGCAAGTGGTGCAGCAGCAGGATATCTTAACATAGTAGGGCACATTGGGCACACTCGGCAGCGAGGATGCTGCTGCTGATGTCGCCACCACCACCACTTCTCAGAACTTTGTAGCCCTTTGTGGCGGAGGCACATAGCACAAGAGGTAGGGGTCTCTCTCTCTTTCTCTCTCTCTCTCTTTCTTTCTTTCTTTCTTTCCTCTTTCTTCTCTCTCTCTGCTCTCTTCCTCCTACACACTCTCTCTCTGTCCCTGTCTCTCTTTCCTTTTTTCTTTCTCTTGCCTCTCTTTCTCTTTGTCACTCTCTCCCTTTCTTTCTCTCACTTCAGTTTCACTCCTCTCTCTCCCTTATTCACCCCCCGCCTCTCTCTCTCTCTCTCTCTCTCTCTCTCTCTCTCTCTCTCTCTCTCCCTCCTCGTTTTTATCTTTAGATTTGTTGCGCTTGTTCCCCTCTGTGCCCTGTTCTGTCTGTTAGCAGTTGATAGTGCTGTACTGAGGTCAGTGGAGTGTGCTATCGGGCTTGCCGTATGTTAATCCCCCTCGCAGTGAGCTTTGATAGGAGATCAGTGAGCTGAGAAGAAGAGGTGAGTGCAAAACCGACTTTCGCTGCTGCTGCTAATCTACACCTGTGAGAATCGGGAGGAGATCAAAGGAATAGGGATCTGTCATACTTTTCCATGTAGCTGTCTGGTTTTCTGCCTTTCTCTTGTAGTGGTCCGCTGTTAAAGTGTCACAAAGAGGGTTTTTTTGTTGGTTCAGTTGCTTGAATCCTTCTGAGAAGCTTTTGAGAGGATGGCAAATTGGGATGTACAGATTTAAAACCATCATGTTTAAGATTGGAATTTTTGCAGAGGACAAGGGCTTGCTTTTATTAGATGCTAATGTTCTCAGTGTTGTTGAATGGGAGAGAGAGAGAGAGACAGAGAGAGAGAATGTGTGTGTGTGTGTGTGTGTGTGTTAACGGGAGTTTAGCAATGTTGTTGAATCTTACTGGGCATCTAAGGGACATTGAAAGGATTCAGGCCAGAGACAGCCTCATGTGACTGAGACCCTTTTTGAGCACTTTTTCTCATTGGTTCTTTGGTTGGCAGAGCACACATCTACATACAACAGAAAAAGAGGGACAGAGACCAATATTTTTTCTAAAGCAAGTACCTTGACTCGGAAGCCATCATGGAACACTTAGCTTAGCAAGACCATGGCCAATCAAATTTACTGGAGAGAAATCCAAAACTGTAGATGAGCAGGTCGTATTGACTACTAAAATGTAGTATACAATCCTTGTTTAACTTTGAATTAAACAATGTCAAAATCTACCTGTAGAGAAGATTTAAAAAGACATTTATTTAACAGCAACTTACTCACTACACCTGTACCAGCATTCCAGCATTGCTGTTACCATGGTGATGGAGATCTCCAAAAGTCAAACTACTTCAAAAGTCTAACTACTTTCCCTGCAGGGCAGGACTTCCTGTTTTTTAACACTGTGTTACTTTACGTTATAAACAGCCGCAAATTATTTGGATGGGAGAACTTTAAACTGTGTGAAGACTGAGTGAAAGAGAGGGCACTAGGAAGTCATCATCAGGAGGTGATAGTCAGTCTGTTCTATTTTTGCTTCACTTCAATTCACATTAATCAACTTAATGTTCTTTCCATCACCTCCAGACAGGGTGTGCTGTACAGTCATGATGCAGAGGTGTGTGCGTGTGTGTTTGCGTGTGTGCGTGCGGTGTGTATGTGTGTTTGTGTGGGAGGCGTGGAATGATGCAACCTGAACTAGTCATTGACTTGGAAGCCCTAGGCTAAATCCTTGTTTGGGATTTATGACCCCCCCTATAGGAGTGGAACTGTTGGTACGACCCAGAGGTTATCCTGATCTGAGCCAGAGGTTATCCTGATCTGAGCCAACTTGGCTTGGGTCTTACTCTTCAGGGTAGTGCAACATCAGTCCGACCACTGAGGTTTGTTATTTGGATAGCAGAGTCCAGCACATGATGGTCTCTGGAGACAGAAGAGTATAAATGTGTGCAAAGATGCCAGGAAATGGCTAATAGCTTTCTCTCTGTGTGTGTGTGTGTGTGTGTGTGTGTGTGTGTGTGTGTGTGTGTGTGTGTGTGTGTGTGTGTGTGTGCGTGCGCTCGTGCATGTTAAATAACTATTTAGGTCAGTCTAAGACATACTCGGAGTCACACCACGCATAAACAGACACTTGTGAAAAAATGAAGCCTGTCAGATAAAAAAATTGTCACACATTTTTGGCAAAACTCTTTGAAAGCTCCGCTTTACCAGACAAGTCAGCTTTCATTCTAGGCATTCCAGGCATTCTAGAATGAAAATGATTAACAGAACCTATGGGAGACTCCCCTTGCGCTTTTTCCATTCTATTATGTGTTGTGTTTAAATGGACCCCGATACAGTGCTCTAGGCCTGTTTTCTCTCTGATAAGCATGTAGGTTAGGGATCTAGTAGTGGATTAATCAATAATTAAGGGGGTTTGTAAGTAAGGCACTTCTCCAGGATTTGATTTCATTTGCATCTTTGCCCGTCTGTGAGTGCACTTGGGAAAAAAAAAAAATAATAATCTGATTGCTAAGTGGTAAATTAGCTTTTAACTCTAGACAAAGAACGGAAGACATACAGTACTAGTATACATTCAGTGGCCAAGAAGTACTATAGACACATAATGCGCAACAAGAATACACATCATAGGCACACCATATAATGTATAATGTACCAAACCAATACACAAACCAAACCAAGACAAAAAAAATGATTTAACGGTGAACAGCCATGTTTGTTTATCAGGAAACGGCACTTAAATAACATCATCTGGCATCCATCACTTAGATCTGTCGCTCCCCTGATGAAAAATAACATTGTGGTCCTAAGAGTCTTAGTGGCAGAAACCCATCTGGAAAGAGGTCGAGATTACACTGTCGTTGGAGGACCCAGGGCGGCTTAAGTGGACGATGTTAAGTGCTCTCAGGTTGTGAAACGGGATTCTTCATATCAGACATTAATCTGCCCCTTTGATATATTTTTCTAAAAGTGCTTCCATTTCAAATGTGTTTCATTAGAAGACACTGATAAATGCCTTAAAGCATGTGTGTTTTTTTTTATTATTATTTATTTCATTAAGTTACACTTTTTTATGCACAACCTTAAGATACCCTGCGTCTATAGTCTATAGTGGAGTTCATGCCACTTTTTTTTCTTTTCGAGGTCTTGCTGAGTGCCCTCCATTCGTCTCTCCATCTGTCATGACTTTTGGTCAAAATAAGGGCAGTGTCAACGGCAGCTTGGGACAAAATCACCTTTAGCTTGCCTTTTTTAAGCCTCAGTGGCACTGGCCAGGAATGAGATTTGAGTTTTTAACTCACTCTCACGCAGACGTTGGCCGGCCCCTCTTCCCAGCTGTTCCTCTGGAAGTCCTCACTCTCCCTCCAGGGGCACGTCTCCCTGAGATTGGTCTGCTTCAGCTCCCCAGAGACCTCTGACTGTTTGGGTCCACTAACTTTCTCAGCAGGAGGAGGGAGGGGATTGTTTGTTTGTTAGTCTGTTTGTGTTGACTGACAGACAGAGACTGGGAAAAACAGACACCTTATGGGTCTACCTGTGTATATTAGAGAGGGGGAACAAAGGAATAGCACAATAATAATGATACCTGATATTAAAACATCCTGTAATTGGGGTTGTTTATTTAGTTTCACTTGTTGCTTGCTTGTGATTGGGGTTGTTTATTTGCGGTTTATCAGTGTAATAGGTGAGTGATTGTCTTGTCTTTGACCATACAGGCCAGTCCAGAGCCAACATGATCCCTCTGAAGCAACCCAGGAACATCAAGGCCTCTGACGACACCCTTGCCTCCATCGACACGGACGCCACTGAGTCGTCAGTTAAAGCCACTCCGCCACCACTCCCCAAAAAGGGTACCGGCGGACGTCCCTCTGCAACAGACAGCTCCGCCCACCACAGCAGAGACCTGATGCCCATGCGGCAGCGCGGAGAGGCCAAGCCCGGCGGCACTAACCTGAGCGTGGCCAACCCACTCTACGACCTGGACTCCACCTGGGAGACGACCAGTCAGAGCTCCTCCCTCAGCTCGGAGGCGCGCGGCGTATTGGACCACGAGTCAGGCGACTCGCTGGAGCGGCCTGCTGTAGTGGGCAAAAGCCGACCCGCCAACAGCCTCTCCTGCCTGGCAACGGGTGCGTCAGCCATCGCCGGGGGTGGCAACAGCGCCACGGGCGGGCGCGAGTGGCGGGGTTGCCGTAGCGCCGAGTCCCTGGCCGGCCGTGCCCGCACCACGGGCCGGGTGAACGCAAACGTCAACAGCGGAGCTGGGCAGGTTGGCAGCGCCAAGCCCCAGAGGCAAGCGCTCTACAAGGGCATGGACAGCTGGGAGGAGGTGGTGGGACGCATCCGAGGCCTGCACACGGACACGCTGCGCAAGCTGGCCGGCAAGTGTGAGGACCGCTTCATGGCCGGCCAGAAGGACCACGTGCGCTTCGGCATGGACAGCTGGTCTCACTTCAGGCTAACCACGGGAAAACCCTGCTGCGAGGCCGGAGACGCTGTCTACTACACAGCCTCCTACGCCAAAGACCCGCTCGTCAACTACGCCATTAAGGTGAGTGCTGACAGCGTTCTTTTTTTACTTTCCCTAACTTCCACTGCTTTTCTCTCTCTATTCCTCTCTTTCACCTTTCATCTCTCTTGCTATCTCTGTAAGCTTCGATAAACTTTGTCTCAAGGGAGACTAAAAAAGCTTCTCTTTTATCATCACCTTCAGGAGAAATGTGAACTATTTTCTAGGTCACAAGCCTGGCAAGTACAGTAGTGTGTCTTCACATTCAAATGCAAAGTCTCACCACAGAAAGGTGCAATGTGAAGCCAAAGAAAGTTGATGAGATGCACTCTGCACACAGAAATGAGTCAAGTCAAAGTCAATTTTTTGGGGGGGGAGGGGGGGGGGTTGTTTGTAGTTGTTTTTTCCTGCTGTTTGTTGATGGACCATTGTCTTTGCTGATGACACTATTTCCCATCTCTGACTGTTTAGGTCTACTGAGTTTCTCAGCAGGAGGGAAGTGTTTGTTTTTGTTTGTGTTGACTGACAGCTCCAAAAGATTTATTAATATGCCTAAGTAAGTGTGAAGGGAAAGAGGGAGAGAGCAAGGGAGAGAGAGAGAGAGACGGAAACAGAGGCGTGCATCCGAAACGAGCGCAATAGGGATTGCATTATTTATGCATAGTGGAAAAGCCACGCTCTTCAAAAGACTGCTCTATTAAAGACAGGCTCAGGGGAGTTAGACTTGTTTTCTTTTCTATCCTCCTCAGCTCTCTCTGATAAATAAACAACAATTCTATCTCTCTCTCTCTCTCTCTCTCTCTCCCCCTCTCTCTGTCTGTCTTTTCTCACCCGTTCCGTTCACTCACTTGATTCTCAACCTACCTCTGTTTTTCCCGCCGCCCCAATTAGAGAAGTGAAGTGCAGACGCCACCTTCCTTTTCCCCCTCGGCTTCTTTTTCTCTCTCATCCTCTCATGTCCTGAAACAGTGTGAAATTTTTCATCAGCGGCAGGGTGCTTCTTTTCACAAGATCTCAGATCTCTCTCCCCGTCCCTCAAAATCGTCCCCACCCTAAACCCCCCCCCCACACACCCACACACACCTCTCTCACAAAACGCCCCGTACTCCCCACGACACCTCCAGACAGGCCACTCCTGCATTGGATACTTTGCAACAGCTGTCACGCTCTCTGGAGCTGGCCAGCAGGTGTTGGCACACACCGGTCGCCTCAGGCCACCCTCAGCCTTGTTATCCTCCGAATATTCATTACTTTATGGCAAAGGGAGGACATTTCTAATTAAATAATGTTCACAAGTGCAGGGAATGTCGTTTGTTAAATGTGAAGTGATTCCAGAAGAGTGAGCAGCATAGCTGGGAGGGGAGCTGGTTAGGTCAGGTAAGGCTGGGACCCAAAGGTCAGGCAGAACCATGATACAAAGACACACTGCATGATTGAGCCACGGTATCCTCTGTGTCTGACTCTTTTCCTCTCCCCTCTCTCTTTCTCTCCACCCCTCCCTCACTCTCCCAAGCCCAGTTTCTCCCTGTCATGGGGGATGAGTTGGGGTGGCGTTGGGGTTGTGTGGGGATCATTTGGTGTTAGTGAGAGAAAGGAGAGAGAGAGAGCAGAGGCCCAGAGATAAGGTGGCTGCCCGAGTGCTTTGATCAGTAGTGAGGGGGAGAAGAGGGGGTGCATGAAGCCGGGGAGGGGTGGGCGGGCATGAAAGCAAAGTTGGGGGTTGTGGTTGGTGGAAGGGTGTACTGTGTGGCGGGTGCGGGTGCGGGGGCGGCAGGCAAGCCTGTCAGCCTGAGTTAGAACCCTGTCGGCCTGGAGCCAGTCAATCCTGCCGGGGCCCCTGCCTCCCTGCCTGCTGGAGGGGTGTGTGTGTGGTGTGCGTGTGTGCGTGTGTGTGTGTGTGTGTCTGTGCATCCCACACCACCCTCAGGACCACCCCAACCCTCCGCCACCGTCATTCCTCCCACTGGGCATTATTTGTGAGATCAATAGCGTAAACACTAATGCACACGCCATCATCTGACAGCACCAGAGAGGGAGAGAGACGTGGAGGGAGATGAAAAAGCATTATTCCCCTGTCATTACCGTCTCACTGGGCGACATCTCTCAAACTCTGTGTGTGTGTGTGTGTGTGTGTGTATGGGAGAGAGAGGATGTATTTATGGTGTGTGTGTTTGTGTGTATATGAAAATTTTAAATTGTTGTGGGGGAAAGAGGCAAAGACACAGTGCATGTGAGATGTGTGTGTGTGTGTGTGAGAGAGAGAGAGAGAGAGAGAGAGAGAGAGTGTATGTGTGTGTGTGTGTGTGTGTGTGTGTGACATGTGGACATGATTTGACCAAACACTATTCTCTGTTCTATTTCTCCGTTCTGTTTTTTTCTCTTTTCTCTTATTTTCACTTTGTTTATAACAGCCAACCTCCTAGACTGGTTACTCATCTACCCGCCCACTCATCATTACTTCATCTAGGCCTGTTTTGCGTGAGCATCTAAAGCACCATTAGCAATCTTGTGCTTACAGACCTGCATCTTAGAAACCACCTGTGACAGATGACAGATGCCGTACTCTGGGTTATACAAAAGCCACAGCACATTACACTTCCAGGTCAAAGAGCCATATGTACAGCAATGTAACCTTGTATAGCAGGGCTATTCAATTAAAATTTCATTTGGGCCACATTTCAGAACCAAGATCTTAAGTTGGGCTGCACATTTTCAGCAGTCATTAACAATTCTGACATTTTTCACAAACTAAAACCATTTTTATTTTTTACCCTTAAAATTGATGACATTCTAAAAAATATTGAGAATGCATGTAATTTATATTATGTAGGCTATCTCTGATGAGGTGGGGTGGAGGAGGAGGCATTAACTGCTTGGTCTGTTTCAGATTTTCTGGGTGCGTTGAGAAATAGGCTAGCCTACAATCTGCCACTCTGATAATGGAACACTCCACAGTTCGATAAAGACAAGCTTGTTATTTTTCTGTGAGTAAACGAACGGTTTCTGATAGATCAAAATGAACATAAACCAGCAGGTTAAAATAGCAGTTAATGTATCAGTTGCTTGACAAGTAAGGGCCATGAATGATTTTGATGTTTTTTTTTACCTGCCAATTATGAGCTTTAATTCATAAATCAACTGGTATATTTCCTAAAAACTTCGTCTAGCAGTATTTTCATTCAGACTGACGTCACGCTCTGCTGCTCTCTCCCTTCAGCCGGAGTGGACGGTGTACGCTCTGAACACGCTCTAAACACGCTCTAAACACTACGAAAGTGTGACGCTCTGAATAAAGGTTTTAAAGGAGAGTGTACTCCGGGAGCTCGGAGTGTCAGTTTACGAACGCACCCTCTGTAAAAGACCCAATTTCCGTTCTGGAGGCTCGTGAATGGTGTTTAACTTTTATTGCTGGAGCGTCGTCCGGGCCGCATGAGCACCATGTCTGGGCCGCATGTGGCCCGCGGGCCGCCTATTGATTAGGCCTGTTGTGTAGCATCAAAGTGTTTTTGAAGAAAGTAGCCCTGAAGCCTTTAAACTGTGAAAAATAAACACATTTTTTTTCTGTCTTTCGCTGTGTCCCCACAGTGGTAATTGCCCGGTGAATTTAGTGGAAAGGAAAATATATGCTGTTATTCGTTGCAGCCCAGTTGGTGCCCATGAGTGTAATTTAACCTCTGTGACTGAATGCACACTGTGCTAACTTCACTCTCTCTCTCTCTCTCTCTCCTCTAGATCTGCCGAAGTAAAGTGAAAGAGACCCAGCAGCAGTTCTTCCACAGCCTGGCGGTCAGGCAAAGCCTGCCTGTGCACTTCAACATCCAGCAGGACTGTGGGCATTTTGTGGCTGATGTGCCCGCCCGCCTGCTGCCCTGGGAGGAGGAGAAGGAGGATGAGGAGGGGGAGGAGGAGGAAGAAAAGAGCGAGGGAGAACCGGACGAGGAGGCCAGCGAGAATACAGAGAAGGAGGCACAGAAAGAAGAGAACGACCTTGAGAGGGAGAAGAGAAGAGAGACGGCAGAAAAGAAGAGCAAAGAGTCGTCTGAAGCATTGCCCAATGCGGCGTCACAAAATGGCCAACGGGTGGAGGCAGGTGCCGCTGCCGCCAGGGCTTCTGGGAAGCTGCGCAGCCGGGTGGTGGTGATCACGCGCGAGGTGCCCTTCCAGACGGTGGCGGACTTTGTGCGTGAGGGCCGTGAGCGTCACGCGCACAGCCCGGACCTGTACGAGCGTCAGGTGTGCCTGCTGCTGCTGCAGCTGTGCTCAGGCCTAGAGCACATGAAACCCTTCCACGTGACACACTGCGACCTGCGGCTGGAGAACCTGCTGCTGGTCCACTGCCAGCCGGGAAACCCCTGGAACCTGGACGTGCCCAATGGGGAGCCCAACAACAACAACGCTAACAATGCCTTTGCCGGCGTCACCACGGGAACGGCAGCGTTGGCCAACGCCTGTCCGGCTCGCCTCATCATCAGCAACTTTGCGCAGGCCAAGCAGAAGGGCGCGGCATTGGCCCAGCACCAAGCGGCGGCGGCTGCTGCTGCCGCGACAATGGCGGCCGATGCCCTGCGCGACCACTCGCGGCTGGCGCCAGAGATTGTCACGGCGACGCAGTACCGCAAGTGCGACGAGTTCCAGACGGGCATCCTCATCTACGAGATGCTCCACTGTGCCAACCCCTTCGAGGACTCGCCCGAGCTCAAGGAGCGCGAGTACACGGCGGCCGACCTGCCCCCGCTGCCCGCACGCTCACTCTACTCGCAGGGCCTGCAGCACCTGGCCGCGCTGCTGCTCAACGCCAACCCCTCGGAGCGGCTGCAGATGGCGGAGGCGCGTGCCTGCCTGCAGTGCCTGCTCTGGGGCCCACGTGAAGACCTCTTCCAGGCGCTCAGCGCCTCCCCCGGGCCAGGCCAGCGGCAGGCCACGCTGCAGAACTGGCTGGACCTCAAGCGGACGCTGATGATGATAAAGTTCGCCGAACGCTCGCTGGACACGGTGTGCGGCGTCAGCCTGGAGGACTGGCTCTGCTGCCAGTACCTGGCCTTCTCCACGCCGGAGTCGCTCGGACGCGTGGTGCGCATCCTGCAGCAGCAGCAGCAGGCCCTGCAGGCGCTTCACGTCTGACTTGGCCCCTCACCCCTCCAGTCCTCGTCGCTGGCATACCCGGGTCCCGACCCTTATCGCTTAGCGCTAGTCGCCGTGGCAATGCCCTCTCCCTGAGAGGGCGCACAGCTGGCCTGCTGTCTCCTCTCCAGCCCACTGCACCGGTGTTGCAATATGTGTTTCTATCCTCCACATGGCTACAGTACACCACCAGACTCTCCCTCCATCAGCTTTCTTTGTGGCTGATTCTTACAATGCGCTGTATTCACACCACATGCATTTTAACTACTCGTGTTACAGTTACAATTATTTGGATTTTGTTTTGCTTGTGTTTTGGCTTGTTTATTTGTTTTTTTTGTTTGTTGTTGTTTTTTTTTGTCCTGGTATTCAGTCAGATCTGGTTATGAGGCTTTGAGAGGGTTTGATGAACAGTTGTGATGAAAGAGTAACCAGCTGACAAACTCAAAGAAAAGAAACTTGGCAAAGTATATCAGAACTTTATCAGACACAAGCACTTCTTTTACAGAAGTGCTGCAAGAGTTTAGGGGAAGAACTAATATTTAAACACTCTTGCAAAGTAATCCATATATCTTTCGATATCAGTCTAGTCCATACTTTGTGTTTCATGAGGGACGTAGCTGCTTCTGGACTACCGGTGTGTTTGTTCAACAACCTCAATCAGAGGAAATAAATAGAAAGCACCTGGAAAAGACATACATAAAAGTCCAGAGAGATAACACAGAAAGAAAGAGGGACGGACAAACAAAACAGAAGGCATTGAATGTCTTAGAGACAGCAGAAGTGGTGAGTATAGCAGGTACGTGTGAAGGCACTGGTCTGGTATCAGTAGCTAGTTCACCTGGGCTCTTTTTGGCTGCAATCAAACTACTTCCTCATTGCTCACTAAACCTTGCCAATAAGGCCTCTGCACAGGAGGCTGGCCACTCCCCCCACCCCCCTAATAAGCAGAGAGGGGTGCTTGTGTTGATCGCGTGTGTGAATGACACGCATCGGGAAAAGTCTCCCACACACACATACACACGTCTGTCAGAGAAACATTGTCAAGCATGAGACAGTGAAATGGCAATCCATTTGGGACCGACCTGTTCGGATTGGTCAGTCCTTATGCCACCCCCCACCCCCCTCCCCCATACACACACACACACACACACATAAACGCACACACACATACACACACTGTCCTCTTTGGTCCACAGAGGACTCTTCACAAGCTGCCAACAGGGTGAGCTGTCTTAAGCTCGGGGCTCCTGGCTTTCTCAGTCGGACGGTGTGGAGAGAATATTAATAGACAGATGGCAAAATCTAGCGAGAGAAAAAAGGGAAGAGGTATTGTAGGGCAGAGCTGGAACAGAGCAGACTCCCTCCCGTCAGGAGACCCTGTCCTCGTGTGATCCTCTTCAGCACTTAACGCATATCAGCCCTGCTCAGTCTTCATCTTCAATAGGTGTGAACTCACACACACTCACTCACACACACACAAAAGAACAGATAGACACACACACAAATACACACGCACACACACACACATACACGCTCACACACATGAAATACACACGCACACACAAACAAACAAACACACATACAAACACAAACACATGTAATATTAAACACACAGTGATAACAGAAACCTGAGTGGAAACCTGGGTGGAAATTTAGTCATTGTCTATGTGAATGACAAATCATGAGAACTTAAATGTTCAGGCTGTGAATTCCAAAGTCCCCCTAATCTAAATCACAGATTATTTTTCTATCTCCAAGTAATGTTATGCAAACATGGCCGATCACAGAGGGGGAAAGGCAAGCCAAAGATGCTGCGCCAGGATGCTGTGTCACCTTCTCACAAGGCTGCGCTAGTCAAATAAGGTTGTTTGAAAGTATTTTTGTAGATCCAAGTGGCCTTACACAGTCAACATTGCATAGCAAATCCACAGGAAATCAGAAGCTAAAACGACTCAGGCGGTTGGTCAGTAATTTGGCCGCGGCCCAAGTCAGAAATGAGCTGATTTGTCTGATGAAGAGACGACAGCACTTCTGTGGCATCGAGAGAGTCGAGAGAACAAAGCCAGAAACAAGGGTTGAAACTAAAACATGGGTGAGGACAGCTTTTCCACATGTATCTTTGGGTGGACAAAATTTCTCTTCTAAAGGATACCTGTGCAATTGTTCAAATGACATGGAACTGACAGTATTTAAGCATATTGTATGTACTTGATATCATTATATGCAACATTTTGTTTTGTTTTTTAGTTTGGCACATACAGTAAGTTACAGTAAGAACGTCTAGTTCCAGGTTATGTTTCCTTGCCCGAGTCATGCTATGATGCAGAGTGTGCCCCAAAGCAGATGCAGTTGCAGTGGATGGATGTGTTTGTGTGCATGCTGAAAGGGACAGGCTTTGGATGTTTGAATCAGGGACTGCACACTTTATTTTTTTTTTTAATTTTCATTTCTATATTGTCTA
>JAGFZM010000258.1:19013-41653 GCA_017657215.1 Limnothrissa miodon | reverse complement strand
TGTTTGAGTTCTTTTTACCCCAACCTAATAATGTCATTTAAAATATTATTCACTTTACATGTGAATATTAATGTACCGATCTTTAACTAAGCGTACTGAGACAACATGGCTGGATGCAAGCTCTACCAATCAACTGCCAGAATCAAGAGTTGGTTATTGATGCGGTTTAGTGAAAGTCTAAAATGCCAAGTACAGTAATCCCAAAGCAGCCATGCTAAGAGAACCTTGTTAGCGAACTGCCCTACTCACTGTGTGCTGAGACTGAGGCTTCCTATGTGTTTCATCTCTCCCAGCTCACTGAACAATGAACACATACATCTCCTAGCAGAAACATGGCAGCTGTCTCGCAGACTCAGCCAAGAGTTGGAAAATAACATCTCCATTGTTTTTGCAACCTCCCCTGACTAAGCTTTATTTAGGTATAAAGAGACAGCCACCTGAGCAGGCTACATGTTAGCAGCTCCCCGTGGAATAGGTCACACGCTGCTGTGGGTTTCTGGGTAATCATTAAGCACTGCTAACTGTTGTGAGAAAAGAAAAGGGATTGAGATGGAGGAGAGAGGGAGAAAAAAAGAGAGAAAAGGCAGACTGTGACAGTGGTTGAAGATAGCAGTTCCCTTTCTAGATGTACTTTTGGATTGGCTAGCAGTGAGGTGGCTAGTGGGGTGAGTGAGAACAGGAAGAGTGTGTATGTGTGTACAAGAGAGAGAGAGATTGTGTGTTTGTGTGTGTGAGAGAAAGGGGGTGTGTGCGTGGTGGTGGTGTGTGAATGGGGGGGGGGGGTCCATAAAGGCGAGTGCTGTCAAATTTAAGCTTGTCGACTTGGCACCAGGGCTTTCCTAATGGCCACTCGACTGCTGTCACACACACACACACATACACACACCTTCCATACTGCAGCAGCCGATTAAATATGGCCACCTCCCGTTTACTCAGCCGTGTGTGTTGTGTTCCTCTTCCCTGCTTTCTCCGTATCATTAGTGTGCCAACGGTTCTCCTGAAGCCTTCGACCAGCCTGGAGAGGCAGGGAGCCTTAGCAGCAGGGGCTCTGGGTGGGGGTATGACTCATACCCCCCCTCTCTCTCTCTCTCTTTCATTCTCTCTCTCTCTCTCTCTCTCTCTCTCTCTCTCTCTCTCTTCCCCCCCCTCTTGCTCTTAGTCAGAAGGAGACGTTACAGATTTAGAAGCAGTGTGTTATGAAAGCTTCTGCCAAGTCTTTGTCGGCACAGGCTGGCAGTGCTGTGTCCCTCTGTGTTCTCTCCTCCACTGGGAAATTCACTCTTTTCTTTGTAGTTATTCGTGATAGGAGACAGTTCTACTCCCCAAAAAAATATTTTGCCCTATTTAAAAAAATAAATCATTTATAATGAATACACAGCAACAGAATACATACTCACCACCACAGAAATGTGAATCTAGTCTCTCTTTCCCCTACGTGTCTCCTGAAGCAGAAAGGATGTGTTGCTGGGGGAACTGCGAGCCATATGTGGATATGCGCTAATTAAATGTGTGAGGTAGATTGTGACAAGAGCTCTGTTTTCATCTGCATATGAGGTCAGGGGCGTCTCATGTCATATTTCTTATGTCTTATGTGATAGACCTCTCAAAGACAGTTCATTAGCTCCATACCTGTTTTCAAAAGACGGCTGGTTTAAGTCTCCATAGTAGTTCTGAGATGAAATAATAGAAAGAAAAATGAAATAGTATTATTTGATTGTTTCTGGTGTTGAATTGTCACTTCTCTGTGCCCAGGCAGGAATCTGCGCCATGTCCTCAGCTCAGGGACGGGACATATCTGACTACCATGTGAGCGGTAAGTCACCACCCCACCCCACCACATACACCCCACATACACCACCACACACACACCACACACAAGCGCCACATGAACCTTTAGTGCCCTAAAAGAGGCTTTTGGTTCAGGCCCGTGTAATTACAGTACAGTATAAATAAATGGGGTGGGATGACATTTACCTCCTCTATCATTATTGGGATGTTACTAAGATGAGAGGGGTGAGATGACATTTAAATCCCCAGTTAAAAACAAATGTGTTTGCTCTGTTTATGGAGGTTTCCCCACCAAAGCCACATATTGGCCTTCCTTTTATTATACAGTTCACACTGCTTGTGTCATACCGCATAGGGTGCAAACAAAAACTCTCTTTTCTACGAGGAGGAGTGGATGTAACCTCTGAATACAGACAGAGAACACACTGACTTACTGCTGAGTGAACAGATTGTTGACAGAAGAGGGAGTGAGCAGTTGATGCCAGGTCTCTCTCTCTTTCTCTTTCTCTCTCTCTCTGCCATGTTTCTCGCAGTGGTCCGTAACCCTCCTGGTTGGGAGGTGGGCATCTACGTGACTGGCTTCCTGGTCCTCCTGGGTGTGGTTGGTGTTAACCTGTGGAAGCTGTGGAAGACTGGCTCCTTTGCCGCCCCCTCGCCATTCCCCAACTTTGACTACCGTTACCTGCAGGAGAAGTATGGCACCTCCTACTCAGAGGCCCGCCAAAAGGTAAGAGAAACATTTGCTAAATCCCAATCTCCCCTTAACTCTAAGGCCCAGGTCCTATGCCCTCAATCATCTTATACTTGCCTGGCATTAATCAACTTTATGATTGGTTGAGTCAACCGATGAATCAACTATGAGTGGTCAGGGTTTAGGATTATTGAGGACAATTGGAGTCACTTACATTGACATGGAGTTTGTTTGTGGACCCTAACAGATGCCTAATGGGACTATATTACTTTATTTATACCAAAATTTTCTTGTAATGTGTATCTAATGGAATAATAGTGGACTACTCACCATCTGAGAGACTGAAAACCTGCCGTAGACAGTTGGGCTAGCCCCTTGAGCCGTCGTAACTGCCCAAGGTTTCTTCCTTTACCATAACAAGTAAAAACAAAAAACGGTGCTAGGGAGTTTTTCCTTGCACCTGTGGCTCATTCGGCCTCTTGTGTTAAGTGCTTTGTGACATGCCTTTTGTACAAATGCGCTATATAAATAAAATTGAATTGAATTGAATTGAATGTCCCAACACAACAAAGTGATTGAGGGGAAACAAATGAAATGGCCGTGGCAGGATAAGGTCTGTGGGAGTGTGGCCTAGTTTGTGTGTCTGTGTCTCTGCAGAGAGCGGCAGCCAACCACCGTAGGGAGTCTGCATCGATATCTGTGAGCCGCAAGGCCAGCCTGCAGCTGGGGGACACGTCGGACGGGCTGCGGGACCTGGGCACGCTGGAGCTGATGAACCGCGACCTGGACTCCAGCTCCCAGCTGCCCCGCTCACTCTCCACCGACTCGCTCTGCTCCGTCTCGTCCATCGGCAACAACTTCGGCCACGAGTTCACCGTGGGCCAGCTGGAGGTGACGCTAGAGTTCAACGCCCGGGGCAGTGCCCTCCACGTCTACCTGCACCAGGGCAAAGACCTGCTGGAGAAAGAGGAGGAGAATTTCCCCGGCTGCTTCATCCGAGTCACGCTGCTGCCCGAGGAGCTGAGCCTGGGCGTCAGCAAGGTGAGCAGGCCAGACAAGAGCCAAGGCAGCCCGACCACAGGGAAAGGGAAGAGAGAGAAAAGTCTCGCCTTTTAGTTGTGTATTTCTTGTGTATTTCTTGTGTATTTCTTCTGTATTTCTTCTGTATTTCTTTCGTTCTGCTCTGGTTCTCCTCCCTCCCTCTTCTTTCTCACTCTCTTTCATCATCTCTGTCATTATTTCTTTACTCCATTCGTTCAGTGTGCTTCACACACTCTCTTTTCTCTCCTATTTATTGCTCCATTTGTGCTCCTCCTCTCTCCCCCTCACTCTCTCTTTCTCTCTCTCTTTCTCTCGCTGTTTCTCTCGTTCTTTCTCTCACTTTATCTCTCTCTCCCTCTCTCTGTTCTCTCTCTCTTTCTCTCACTTTATCTCTCTCTCTCTCACTTTCTCTCTTTCTCCTCTCTCTCTCTCATCTCTTTCTGTCTCTCTCTTTCTCATTTTCTCTCTCTCTCTCTTCTCTCTCTCTCTCTCTCTCTCTCTCTCTCTCTCTTCATTCCCTTTTCTGCATCCCGCTGTGCTGTTCCACACTGCATTATTCAACACAATGCTACATCTGACAGGCCGCCTGTCACACACTTCATGATAATGACCAGGACGTGGGGCTGCATCAATGTTGTACAAGCAGGGTAATAATGGTGCATGGGCTACCGGACAGCCTCTTTCTCCCTCACTCCAGGGGGATGCTAGGGAAGCAGGGGAAATTGCTGAGCTCAGCAACCCCCTCCGTTCTTCCCCCCACCGTGCGTGCACACACACACACACACACTCACTCCAACAAAACCCATAGACCCCCACCCATCCACACACACACTCACTAACACACTCCCACAAACCACACAGACCCACCCCACACCCCACACCCCCCACACACACACACACACACACTCCATCCACCCAAAGCAAAAGCTAGTCAGTCCACAGGAGAAGGAGCTGTTTCGGCCAAATTCACTCACTATCCAGCCTTTGCACTTTGTCTTCTCACACATCACCACCGAGTCCTACTCTGTGTAATTACACACTTCCTGTGCCTTGTTGCAATTGATTGGCAACGATTCTGAACAGAGAGTAGCCATAGCCCAATGTTCTACGATAGAGTGCAGAAACAGCTAGAAATGAAAGTCGACAGAAATGAACCATGCATATGAAAGGCATGATGTAGCAATCTGTCATTTGGCAAATTAGATTTAGTCAAGTTTATTACCAGAAGTACAAAATCTTCTATTAGGATATCACTGTATAATGTAGTAAAGGCGGCCTACATCCATCTTAGTGCGAGTGTTTTCATGACTGGACAAAGATTGATGTAGAGATGTATGATGTAAGTTCTGAAACTTGATATAATTATTTTAAGAAAAAGAAGTATTATATAGGCTATTCAATAAAAATGTTCTTTAATAAGTCAATCATTTGAGTCATTTAGCTTCAGCTTTGGATTTATTGACATAATGATGAAAGATGTTACTGTCATTGTTTGTACTGTAGCTGATCACACTGCTGCTTTGCTTCTCGGGCAAGATCACATTAAAATGAGTGCAGGGGTACAGTGCATGGGTACAGTGCATGGGTACAGTGCATGGGTACAGTGCAGGGGTACAGTGCAGGGGTACTGTCTGGTCACACCAAGTGCTCCTGAAGCTGTAAAACCTCTGAAGCCGCTCATAAAAGCTCCCGCTAATGTGATGGGTGGCAGCTGGTCAATAGCTGTGCAGTTTGTACATCAGTACACCTTCTGACATCTTAACAGACGTGCTGGTGAACGAAATCAGCGCCCCGATCTTTTAACTCAGTCACTAGCACGTTACCAATTCATGGTGCTGCTGAGTTGCAGGTTCGAGCCTCGATGTGTTCAGGGTTGGACTATGCAGAGAGACGCAGGTTACATTAAAATATGTGTGTTTGCTTATGTCTTTCTAATCATTCTTGATGTCACTGTGCGACTGTGAGAGACTTCATTCACTGGGGATAGTGGCGCAAGTAGTAGAAGTACTATTTGGCATGATGCAGGTTCCATTCCTGAACTGTCCTTGAGCAAGATACTGAGCCTCAACTTGCTCCGAGTCAGTAGTTTGGCACCTAAATGTAGCATGGCAGCCTCCACCACTGGTATATGAAGGTGTGTTTGAATGTGAGGCTTACATGGTAGAGCGCTTTAAGTATTTCAATGAGTAAAAAAGTTAATTTAAATGCAGTCGATTTACTTTGTAATGAACCATTTTATCATCAAAGTGACTCAACCTGCTGAGCCTTTAAATACTACCAGCAGTTTAACTTTACTAGCTCTGAGAATACACAGTAATGGAACAGTACAATAATACATAATTACAGTATTTGGAAATGTCTTTGACATCAACATGTACTTTACAGTTGATTTCTGCTGGTTATGCTGAGGTCAGTCTGAGTTCATGAGCACACTGGCTACTGGCACACGGACTCCATGCTCACTAGTACTGCATCTTTTCTCCATCTCAGGTCCAGACGAATGCATTCACAGTCATGTTCGATGATCATTTCTCCACACCACTGGCTGCGGCTGTGCTGGACGAGTACAGCCTGCGCTTCTCAGCGTTCGGCATCGACGCAGACGAGAGAAACATCAGCGCCGGTGTGGCCGAGCTAAAGCTGTCCGACCTTGACCTCTCCATCCGACCATTCAACGCCTGGCTCTACCTCCAGGACATGAACAAGGTGACCATGGCCATAAGCCTATAAAATCGATATTAGGGAATATCTGAATATAATGAGGCAGTATATCATGTTGGCATAAATTGCAGTAGGATGCTCAAAAATGGCAGATTAATATATTTATTTCTATCAATCTATCTATATAATTATATATATGAAAGGTGATTCATACAAAAGTCATGTCTCAAGGCTTTTCACAGCAAAGAGCACCAATGAGAAACAGAGCAAGGACAAACTCTTATTTATTCAAAAACTATTATTTTTTCATTTTGTTGTGGTTTAGGAAGAAACCACGGCTCCGCGGCTCAAGGGGCTATTCTAACTGGCTAGGGTCATGCAAGGCTGCGAATTGTCAGTCTCAGATTGTGATTAGTCCATTAATTAGGTGTTGTGTCAGGATAACCATGGCATCATAATAAACCTAGGATCTAGTCCCACATCACAAAATTCATGGTGTTAATATAGCATCATAATAGTCCCATAATTATGCCAAGATAAGAAGGCTTTCACAATACCAAATGCAAAGTTTATTTTATTTGTTATTTATTTTTGAAGCCTCCAGTAGTTTATATTTGTCAGTATTTAGTTGTTTCTTTGCTCCCGTGTGTGCAGTAATCCCCACTGTGAAGTATTTACAGTATTAATGAGGCTCTTTTCCGATGCCCCGCAACTCCCGTAGGAATGACGCCAGTTAATTTACTTCCGTTGCCCTCGGAGACACATTTTCAGTGGTAAAACCTTGGCACTGAATTGTTTATGAACTATAATTCAGAAGTTAAAAAAATAATTCAAGAGTTAGTTAAGTTAAAATTTAAATCTGCACAGCTGTGGTGAACTGAAAGAAACAAGGATGTCTTGGGGGGGGTGGTGAAAAAAATCCAGTGGAAAAATCTTGAAGAAAAAGTAGGGTACTCATCTATCCATCTGTGTCATTGGGCAATGGTGGCGCAGATGGTGGAGGCCCACTCTACCTGAGTACATTGGAGTGTCCTTGAGTAGGATACTGAACCCGTAATTGCTCCTGGTGGCACCTTGCATGGCAGCCTTTGCCACCGACCACTGGTGAATGCATGTGTGCAAATGGGTGAATGTGAGGCATACATTGTAAACGCTTTGAGCACTCAAAGAAAGTAGTAGAAAAGTGATATGTACATGTCCATTTACCATTTGTCTATTTTAACAGCATAATGCATCATCATATTTTAATTGGTGTTGGTTCTGTTCAGTCTCAGTCTTCTGTGCAGTCTACATTTTAAAAAGTGCCTAGCCCTAGACAGTTGGGTTAGCCCTTTTAGTCGTCAAAACTTCCCATGGTTCCTTCCTATACCACAACAAGATAAAACAAAAAAATAATGTTTTTCCTTGCCCCTGTTGCTCAGTGGTGCTCTTTGTTGTAAAGCGCTATGAGACATGTCTTCTGAATGTGCTATACAAATAAAATTGAATTGAGTTGAATTGTAATGACCGATTTGGTTTATGCACTCAGTGCACTTTTCACTTCTACCCATAATTCCCTAGAGGGACATGCAAGCCCAAATGTCCAGACCGTTGAGGCAACTTTTTTTTTACCATTGGCAATCTGTGCAACCTGATGTACGATGTTTGATGCAGACGCTGAGCTGGGACTTGTCTTGTGGAAAGAAATGGTTTAAGCCAGTGAGGGTGCATGTACCATCTGTCTCTCTGCAGTAGATGCACCACACAACAACAATGCCTGTTCAAAGGCAGATGAGATGGCCAACCCATGTGTTAGACAATGATCACAAGATAGCCACACATTTCACTCATTATTAGATAAATGGAAGGCTACACTATGGACCCTAGACCTCATTCGGTATCCATTTGGACAGCTGTCTTCTGGTAGAAAATAACTCATTAGATCAGGCTCCTCTGAAGGCTTACTTCATCTGTCACCTAAACATTGTTGTTGCCCAACAGCAAAAAAGTTCAGTGTACATTTACATAACAAAGGTCATCTTGTGTAATAAAGGTGTATATTAAAGGTCACGAGTAGGCTAGTGGGGAGAGTTAGCCAGGAGAACCACCGTGTAAGACACACCAACTATGGCAATGGCATCTCAGAAACAAGCTATAATAATATGTCAAGGCCATAGCCTAAATACTTTGTTTAAAATGACGTTCTCAAAGAAGCAGCATAGTCTGTTACATACAGAGTTAGCAGTCATGCTGAGATGCATATAGCAGGTGGCATGTAGTAACAACGCCGTTGGATAGACATATTTGTGGCTTTAAAAGTTACGAAAATAAACATTCTTTGTAAAAACTTTCTTACCAGAATGACTCGTTGGAGAAATGGAAATAAGGTGACCCAGTTTTTAGTCTTGTTCCTTCGTACTTTAACATGCAGCAGGTTAAATGAGGCTCCAATGCTGTACTTGCTCTGCTACAATTACTGCAGCAGTGATGAAAGCCTTTTAGTAAAGCTTCAGTCAGAATGTGCATAAAGCACCAGGGTGTAGCACTCTCCCCTCTTAGGCCCTGTGCTTTTCACACAAATATTCAACAGATCACTGGTTTCACAGATCAGAAAGTTCCTTATGCTTCAAGTGGTCCCTCATCCCAGTCTCCAAGTAAACCATGACTGAATGACTACAGACCGACAGTTGCCATGACATCCTTTGAATGCCTGGTGCTAACCTCCCTGTTGGTGGACTTGAGCTCATCATTCAACACTATACACCTGAAATCCTCCCTCACAAGCTCTCAGCTCAATGCATCTTCTGGCCTCGATCCTCTATCCTCCTGACTGACAGGAATCAGGATGCGTGGCAATAGATGTCACTTCTGGAACTTGGACAACCAGCACTGGTGTACCACAGGGATGTGTCCTTTCCCCACGGCCCTTATCCTCTATACATTTAACTGCACCTCCAAAGTCCCCGCTACAAACTCTTCACATTTGCAGACAACATTGATGTCATCAGGATGGCAACAAGTCTGCATAATGCATATTGACAAGATTAATAATGTTGATGATCTGCTGCAGTCACTACAACCTTGAGCTAAATACTCTAACAACTGGGGATATGGTTGTGGAATTTAGAGGCAACTAATGTTTTTGAGGCATTACCTAATACACCACAGTCTGCCATCTGTGAGTGTGTGTGAAGATATCAGCACCACCTATTGGCCAAACCTGCTTTCTCAGCTTCTAGTTTCCTCCCAAACTGCATGGTTGAAACAGCAACACTCGTATGGGTTGTGTCATTACATTTTACATTTAGCAGATGCCTTTATCCATAGCAACTTAGGGTTAAGTGCATTACTCAAGGCCACAACAGTGGTAACCAGCATTTGAACCCACTGTTTCTTGGCAACTTGTCTGCTAGCCAAGTTTTTTAACCGCTATACCACCTCTGTGTAACTCACATTTGTGTGTCCTCTGTCCTTGCAGGCTGTTGATGCAGTCGGTGAAATCCTGCTGTCGCTAAGCTACTTGCCAACAGCAGAACGCCTCACAGTGGTTGTAGCCAAAGCAAAGAACCTGGTCTGGACCAACGGCAAGACCACAGCAGGTCATTGATAGTAGTTTAGCAAATAAACAAATAAAACACATTGTGTTTAAAGCAATTAAGCAAGTCATTAAACATTAGTCATTCATTTAACATAGTTCAATATCAGTCCTATTTTTGCATGTGTACAGTATATGTGTATGTAAGGCTGACTGTGACAACAAATGATCCTTGTAGACACCAAACATGCACTATCTATAGCACCGGGCTGAATTAATACTGGGTTAGGCAAGGTAGAACACGGTGCTTCAGATAGGATTTTCCATTCTCTGACTCAATAAGCAAACTGAAATGTGTCTATCCATGTTTTACAGTATGACATCAATAATTATCAACTACTTTGATCATCTTAACCATTTAAATTAGTTGTGATAGTTATTTTAGAGGAAAGAAGTGTAATGCCTGTTCTGTAGCCTTGTAGATAAGGTAGAATATTTCTGAACATGTTTTGTAATGGATGAAAATGATAAAAATACTAACGTAATACTAACTAAACAGAAAAGCCTAGTCTATTTACAGCCTGTCTAGCAGACAGTGCTTAATGTGTGTTGTTAGCAGTTGTAGTTATAATTAAACTGATATGTCATTCCTTTTATTCGCTGACAGACCCCTTTGTGAAGGTGTACCTACTTCAAGAAGGCAGGAAGATCAGCAAAAAGAAAACTTCAATAAAACGGGACGACACAAATCCAATTTTCAACGAAGCCATGATATTCTCAGTGCCTGCCATTGTATTGCAGGTAACAAACATTACAGTAATGTTACATTGACAGATATTCCTTCTGCATTATGTGTAGTAGGGTAATGTAAACATCAAGCTGCAGTCTAAATGGCTGTTCTGTGTTGATGCAGGATCTGTCCCTAAGAGTGACAGTAGCCGAGTGCACAGATGACGGCCGGGGAGAGAACGTGGGTCATGTGATCATCGGGCCAGAGACTGGCGGCATGGGCATCACCCATTGGAATCAGATGTTGGCAACATTGAGGAAACCTGTGTCCATGTGGCACCCCATCCGGAGGACCTAACCCCCTAACCCCCTAACCCTAACCCTAACACTTCGTCCCGCCCACTCCCACTACCCCCAAACGGCAACCACCATCCAACCTGCATGGTGCCTACTCAGTCTTAATGACCTGTTGGCAAAAAGAATGACACTAGTGAAGGAATCCAAAACGAAAAGTTTATTTTTCTCTCTCTCTCTGTCTTTCTTTCAAGAGGCCTCTTTGCCTTTTGCACAAACAGACGTTTCTGTATAGGTTGAGGATCTGGTTTTAAATGCCCCCGTGGATTCCTTCATGTGGTAAAGGAACAGCCAGTAGATGTTTTTGGTCAGTCACATGTGTTGTGCTTTTGGATATCAAATATAATCCAGGTTCTGTAAATCCAGGTAAATTAATTTGTTATTGTTGTGACAGGGTGGCATAATCTATCTAAGCAGGTGTAAAAATGCCAGTTGTGAAATATTTGTATGTAGTATAAATCTAACTACAGTAGCTGCTACATCACATTGAAATGTCTGTTATCAGAAACGGTTTCAAATGGCCAGTACAGTGTAATGTAATGTAATGTTATGTAATGTAATAATTTCTGTATTTATAGATCACAGTCTTTAATTTTCTTTTAATGTAGTATTTATTTTTATTTAATTTTATTTTTTATAAGTATTGCAGCTGATCCTTTGCAGTGTTGAACACAAAGAATAACATTGTGTTGATATGTCCTTAAACACATTTGGTTGGTGTTCATATGAGATGGGTTTTATAATATTTGCGGTTGGATAGTCATATGTAGCTTTAAGTTCGTAATGCCATGATGGCACTTATGATCACATAAGGATGAAACAAACTAACTGATACTTTTATCTGTTACATTGATTTCCTGTGACTGTCGAATCAACTTTGATGAAGCCCTATCAACATAGAATGGGTGTAACCACCAGTTATACATCATGTTCATATATTTTCAATGTTAGTCATTTAGGTTGTGTTATTTGTATGGTTATTGTTTATCAGACATTACATCTGACATTACACAGTAGTTAGGCAATAACTATTTCTTTACACTATTGAATGTAAACTAATGATTATCTGTTGCATTTAGCTGACACACAGCCCTTATTAACAGAAGGCTGGCCTTATTGTAATTCAGTGTTTCATATGATATTTTATTCCAAATATTATAAGGTTAGCCTGCATTGTTACTAATACTTTCATTTGTGGTCAACACGCACCTCTAAACATCATCAATTTAGTGGTTGGAGATGGGGGTATGCAAGCTATGATGCATATAACATTCATGACTTTTTGTGACCTTTGCTTTCACAAAGACCAACCATTGGTGTATAGTACAACAAGTGTGCTTAGATAAAATTATTCATGTGCCAAATTCATTATTATGAAGCAATATTTTCATTTACAGTATTCTCATGTTTTGTGAGATTGATATATGAAAACATTTTAAACTGCATGCCAGTGTTTACACCTTGTATGCCACCCAGAATATGAAAAAAAAAAAAAGTCGAAATAATTGTTTAAATAATTAAAAGAAAAATGCTCTGTAAGGCTTTGTAAGGTGTTTGTTATCTAACAGGGGAAGACTGTTTTCTTTGTGGCCTGGTATTGTATGAACTTGTATTTTTTCCACATCTCTAGAAGTAGGTCAAGTCTATATGGAAGCAGCCAATGGGAGTCGTGGGTAGAAAGAGGGGGTGGTCCCTTGCTAGTTCTGTTAAAGTAAAGCAACGCAGGACTCAGAGATAGACTGCTTTGAACTTGTATTTTCGGGACTGCATATCATAGCAGGAAGATGGCAGACAACAGAGAGAAAGCAACTGATCAAATGAAACTATGGAAGCAGGGTCGAGGCACTCAGGTATGTATTGCAGCATAAACTTAGAATTCAGGTCAATCCAGCTAGTTAGCGTAGCCAGACCGTCTGTCATGTTAGCTCTTCAGGGAATGGGGTAATAGGTCATTTAGGGTCGCATGAAAAAGCTTAACTTAATATTTTTATAGGTCTCGATTCGAGTTTATATGACTAGCGATACAGTTTGGTATCGGTATTCTTTACGTCTAAAACGTGATGAGTCGTGATAAGTCACCTTGCATAAGATCAACATCACAAGTTCAAAGTCTGGACTTGGGCTAGCTGGCTAACGACACGTTTACGTAAGCCGAAGTTGATAGATTCTAGCTTGTCAGCTAAGCTCTTTGTGTTTGGCACCCAACAGAGTCGTAACGTTATATTAGATAGATAGATAAATAGATACTTCATTGAAAACACATACACCTACAAGTGTCATGCAGCACACTGCATAAAAACTGTTGTAATGTTCATGTGTTATCTCTGTGGGTGGTTTCATTTTAGCAGCTAACGTCAATGTTGCTTCGGCAATGTAAACGATTGTTTGAGATTTTTTACATATCTTTCGAATGACTCCACCCAAGTGATCTGATATTGGTTTAATTCGTTACTAACGTAATTCGTTAATAACGTTAGCATCAGTAAGGTTTGAAGGCCTTAACGTGAGGTCAAATTGATATGAAGGAAAGAAGCAATTTAATTTATAATAATTTTTTCATTAACATTTTATCATAATATGCAATGTGAACTATAAGCAGTTGACTTATTCGGTGGCATTATAAATGTTACAATAAATGATGTATTCCCCTTTTAGGTCCAAGGCCTACATAACAAGTACATGATGGCAATATAATTGCATTTTGTGAAGTGCAATTGGCGTCGTGAAGGTTCTGCATTAGCTTTATGCTTTGGCAATATCCATTTCTGATATACTGTATTCTTCAGAAACCAGACGTGCTGACCACAGGGGCAGGTGTGCCAATAGGAGACAAGCTAAATGAAATGACCGCAGGCCATCGCGGACCCCTGTTGGTCCAAGATGTGGTGTTCACAGATGAGATGGCTCACTTTGACCGGGAGCGAATTCCTGAGCGAGTGGTGCATGCCAAAGGTGCAGGTAAGGATTGAGTTGGTTAAGTCAGACAGTGGGTTATCTCTTTTCCAAGGTGGGAGTTGCTCAAGAGTTGCCCAAGTATGCCTCTTGCCCTAATAAATGTAGCAAAATAAAACATTTGGCAGCTTGTTGTTTAGAGGCTTTGAAATGGGGCTAGTCTCAGTCATGTGATGCCTAACAAAGCTCTGCTCTGGACCTTGATATCCCTACCTCCTACTACTTGCAGTATGCCAGTCAGCTTAATAATAATAGGCTACTTTAGCGTCACTTATATATTTTTATTTATCCAAACTGCTATACTTACTGTAATGTGTATATTTTCTTTATCATATCTGTGTTCTTTCTCAGTGTTCAGTTTGAGGAATAAGAAATTAGTTTGTCAGGATCTCTAATGCTTTAAACCATTCTGTTGTCCACAGGAGCATTTGGCTACTTTGAGGTAACCCATGACATCACTCGTTACTGCAAGGCCAAGTTGTTTGAGCATGTTGGCAAGACCACACCGATAGCCATCCGCTTCTCCACTGTTGGTAAGGGAGTGGACTGATATTAACAGGTTCTCTGGGGCATAGACTCCACATTTCTGAGAATTCCTTTTAACACATGTCCTAACGAGTTAAGCATAGTGCCAATTGGAAGACTTGGATGAATGAGAATCTTTATTGTAGTGTGAATGTTCCTCTGGGAAGATTTATGCTAATAATGTAGTCCTTCACAAAAACTCTTATCATAAACCATAGCAGTAGCATCAGAATGCTCCAAATACTCTACCATTAAGGGTTGAGTGTGGTTTGCTTTTGAGCAGGAATGCTGGGGTGTGGGTTCAACAAATTCATTGCATGATGGAACAACTGTTTGGTACCTGAAAATCCCTGTCATGATTTGGCTAACACAGTGATGATTGCTATGCCTCTTTCATCCAAGTTATTATTTCTGAAGAGCAGCTGGTAAGCGTGGTGTACTGACCACAACTTGAAAGTGCCTCCCTATGGGCAAGCAGTAGGCTAGTAGATTAGGCTATCTCACCATGGCCATCAGGTCTAGTAGCAGGCTGCCAAATGACTACCAATGAATTCCCCTAAGTCTTGTTTTGTCAGTGACTCTTATGTAATGTTTACCTGATGTAACTGTACCAGCCTTCCAGTGATTCCTCTGTGTTTGCTCTGCTTGTTTGCTTGGATTTCGTGCCCTGTGTGTGTGTGTGTGTAAGAGAGAGCAATGATCATCTCGAATGAGTGGTGTCCTTTTGAACTATTAGTTTTTGTGAATTATATATATGATTTGACGGTGATTTGCGTTCAACCTCGTAGCACTGAGACTTTTGCTTTTGCCATTCTGATGTTGAAAGTTCTTTGAATTGACAGCACAGCAGCTGTTATTGCAACTGCATTATTGCTAGTGTCTTGCTGTGTTGAATAACAATGACGAGGGGATTTTAAAAATAAAACAATTTAAACAAGGCAGTTTTGACAGTGGTCCTTTTCATTTGATTTATCGTTTCTTAGTTATAACACCAGACATTCATGCTCCTGCCTTTGAGGTTGTAAACAGGCGCTGACCCTTGCCTCAAAGCAGCTCACGCTGTTCTCACCATGAGCAGATGCACTTGTCCAATCCATGTTTAGTTTTCTGGCTGTTACAAAAGGAATGCAATGACAAGGTGGTCAATAAATTATAGGTTATTTGTGTGTGTGTGTGTGCTAACATCAGCTGTGTTCTTGTTTTAGCTGGAGAATCCGGCTCTGCAGACACGGTGAGAGATCCGCGTGGCTTTGCCGTCAAGTTCTACACCGAAGAGGGCAACTGGGACCTGACGGGGAATAACACGCCCATCTTCTTCATCAGGGATGCCCTGCTGGTCAGTGTGGTCCTATTTTGGGCTAATTTGTGTTTTCTGGGGTTCTTCTGGGGTGGCCCAAGTACATGTCCAAGCACCTGGCTTGACTTCACCCTGTGTTCACCCCTGCTGTTGTGTCCACAGTTCCCGTCCTTCATCCACTCACAGAAGCGCAACCCCCAGACCCACCTCAAAGACCCGGACATGGTGTGGGACTTCTGGAGCCTTCGGCCTGAGTCGCTCCATCAGGTATGCTAATATGCCCCATTTATGCCACTATCACATCAGGTATGCCAATATGCCCCTTTAAAGTCTTTATGTCTGAGAGTCATTGTCAGGCTCTCTCTTATGCCGCCTCTAAGCCTTTATGCCCCCTTCTCTCCATTTGCTGTGTCTTTGTGCCCCCATTGTGCCCCCATCATATCTGCATGGGTATTCAGCTCCCCCACTGGAGTTAGACACAACACTCCTACTAATAGATAGAGGCCACTGTACATAAAGCAGTTTTAACAGCACAAAAATCTACATACCCGTGTGCCTCTCGCGTTGCCTTGTTTACCAGTAGAGGATGTGCTACTAAAAGCTAAATATGACCAGATGAAAAAGTATCTTTTTAGAGTGATTTCCTAGAAAGCATGAAAAAAAAATGTAATTTGGGCTTTTTAGATATCAACGTAGGGTTTATTTGCATTGTTGTTGTTGTTTTATTTAAAAATATATATATTATTATAATAATAATACCTCTTGAAAGGTGTCGTTCCTGTTCAGTGACCGCGGTCTTCCTGATGGCTATCGTTTTATGAACGGGTATGGCTCCCACACCTTCAAAATGGTCAACGCTGAAGGCCATCCAGTCTACTGCAAGTTCCACTTCAAGGTAACACGATTAACACTTGTGTTTTTTGTTTTATATTGTTGCCATCTTGTCTCAAAATTACATAAACATTTCAATTTAAACTCTTTCTGTCTCTTAGCAACTAAAGTCTTTGTCTTTCAGACGGACCAGGGTATCAAAAACCTGGACCCAGCCGATGCAGACCGCATTGCATCCACTGATCCTGACTATGCCATCCGGGACCTGTACAATGCCATCGCCAATGGCAACTTTCCATCCTGGACCTTTTACGTCCAGGTCATGACCTTTGAGCAGGCAGAAAAGTTTGAATTCAACCCATTTGACCTGACCAAGGTACACTCACCAATTTCATTAGTCATCGTTACATAAGCACAACCTCTGGCTCTTGTTGTGTTTGGGTCAGAGATAATGGCACAGTTTCACCACTAGATGGCACTATCATTCTAATGCTGTGACGGAGACTTTTGGATATAGTTTTTTTATTCATGAATTCCTCCATAAAAGGTTTTTCCCATTGTCTTTTTTTATCTCCAGGTCTGGTCTCACAAGGATTACCCACTGATCCCAGTAGGGAAGCTGGTCCTTAACAGAAACCCAGTCAACTACTTTGCAGAGGTGGAGCAGCTGGCTTTTGATCCCAGTAACATGCCTCCAGGCGTTGAGCCCAGCCCAGACAAAATGCTCCAGGTCAGAATCTTGCAGACAGTCCAAGGCAAAATAAAACATCTAACTTTTGTTTCTGTTTTTCACATTTTGAACTTTAAGCCATGAAATTTTGTAATGGCTCACAATAACTTTAAATAACTTGTGCCGAGTTCACATTAGGTGTCAGGTCGGGGGATAAATGGATAATGGTTGTCAGTGTTATTATAGTTATATTTAGTAATAGTTATAGTTATAGTTATTATTTATTTTGTAGCTAAGTGATGAAACCAAAAGTTAACCTTGTGGTTTGTCTTTTATGATTTCAAGCAAAGACTGTAGAAACAGGTAGCAGAAATTGTATCTGTTGCAGACAGAAAAGTTATATAATAAATAATACATATAAAGACAGACAAACAAACATGTTGACCAATACTAGACTAGTACAGCTGAAGAGGAAATACTAGGTCCTGATCTTTATTTCCATGTACCCACGTTCTTCAATCATGTGTTTTACAACTGTCTCTGACTTTGCTCCTTGCAGGGTCGCCTGTTCTCTTACCCAGACACACACAGGCACCGGCTTGGTGCCAACTATCTGCAACTGCCTGTCAACTGCCCTTTCAGAGCCCGTGTGGCCAATTACCAGAGGGACGGCCCTATGTGCATGGGTGACAACCAGGGTAAGCTCACAGCCTTTGTCCGCATCGAGTTGGATTCTGTTGATTCTACCCAATAACTCCAAATGGAGGTCAGGGTTCAGCGCCTACAAAATCAAACGGGGACAGCAGATGCTTTGACGTTAAGTCATCTGCCCCTAAAGCTTTGGATTTGTAGGTGCTTCAGACATTGGCAGCATTAGCAGGCTAAAGCTGGATTTATACTTCTGCGTCGCAGCGACACTGACACAACGCAGTAGCAAGTTCTTCTGCCGACGCCGCAGCAGACAGACAACGCAGACCTCAAGAGTTGTGATTGGTCCTGTTTACATGAGCTAGCTAGCAAGCTAATTATTTGTACACTCGTGGCACCCTGTGCTTACAGTTTGTTCAAACAGTAATTTATAGATTCTTAATTTTCCTTCGTATTGTGTTTTCTATATTTACCATGTGTATATATAACCAGGTTAGTGTTGCTACTCCAATTTTTTTGAACAATGACTTTAATTATTCGGATGTCACAGGACCGCAACTGCTATTTCTCGAACAACATTCCATGTTTGAGAAGCGTTCCAAGAACGCCCCAACACCCCTTGGTGTTGGGCGGTGAATTGCCACACGATGCAGTCACCCCGACGCAGATCTATAACTACGTAGAGCATAATAGAATAGGCTGAACCAGTTGACTAATCTTCCTAAAATGAGTTGGATCTATTTTTTAACGATGTGTGCTCTTGTTTAAAGAAGAAAACTAGTGTCTCTCAATCAATATGTCTGTTGTT
Organism: Limnothrissa miodon; assembly: GCA_017657215.1. Taxonomy (NCBI): domain Eukaryota; kingdom Metazoa; phylum Chordata; class Actinopteri; order Clupeiformes; family Clupeidae; genus Limnothrissa; species Limnothrissa miodon. Next base: position 23,144 of record JAGFZM010000258.1, on the reverse strand, counting down.
AGAGGTCAGCAAGCGCTATCAGAAGACGGAACAGTGATATTTGCACCACAATACAACACAAACCAAAGCAGCAAACGGGCTGCTAATTGACTAGAATAATAAAATGTAAAGTTTCTTTATGTGCCCTATTTAATTAGTGTTAACTGCTTGCTCTGTTTGGTGTATGTTGTATTTTAACCTTTTTTTTTACGGTTGCTTTGTCTTACTGACAGCACCTGACTTGGCAAGCAAGCTTTTGATTGATTCACACAATATTTCTCCTTTTACGTTGCGTGTGTCTGCGTGTTGGACGCGTGCAGCTGGAGCTCCAAACTACTACCCCAACAGCTTCAGCGCCCCACACACTCAACCCCGCTTCATTGAGTCCAAGTTTCAGGTGTCCCCCGACGTGGCTCGTTACAACAGCGCTGACGACGACAACGTTACACAGGTAACAACACACTTCACACCACTCAACTCAGGTTACAACACTCAACAACTCAGGTTACAACACTCAACACCACTCCTTTTACACCATTCTACAACTTAACAGCATTACTCAGGGAACAACACACTTCCCACTACTCCTTTTACACTTGTCTAGAACTCCCAAGTGTTACCCAGGTAACAACACTACTCAGCACCACTCCATTCACACTCTACAACTTGTAAGTCGCTTTGGATAAAAGCGTCTGCTAAATGCATAAATGTAAATGTAACAGTGTTACCTAGGTAACAACACACTTCCCTCTACTTCTTTTACACCAGTCTACAACTTAACAGTGTTACTCAGGTAACACTTCCCAACACCACTCATGTCACACTCAACAACTTAATACCTAATAAGTTACTCATATAAGCACATTACTCAACACCAATCCACACTCTTGTCCCTTTTTTAAGTTCCGCTGACACAAGATCAGCTGTGTGACCTACTGGTAAGCGAGTCTGTGATCTGTTACCTCTGCTCTCTAAGGTGCGCACCTTCTACACCCAAGTGCTGAACAACGCTGAGCGCCAGAGGCTGTGTGAGAACATGGCGGGTGCCTTGAAGGGAGCCCAACTCTTCATCCAGAACCGCATGGTTGGTTTTCCTCACCACACTCCTCATCTACATCCCTGGTGCAAAATGTTGGCTTGTGCAGTACAATGCAGATTTTCTGCATGAATGCAAAATAGTATTTTTTAGATTGCAGTTTTTTGTGTGCAATATAAAACTGCAGTCATACTGTAGTTGCCTATACTCTAGAAAAAAAAAATGTTTTGATACTGCAGTACAATGCAGGATTTTTTTCACAAGGGTAATGCTGCAACTTCTCTCATTTTTATTTTCCTTCTCAGGTCCAGAACTTGATGGCTGTCCACTCTGACTATGGGAACCGAGTTCAGGCTCTGCTCAACAAGTACAATGCTGAGAACAAGGAGGTAATGCCAGAAGTAACCTGACATTCGTGTGTGTGTGTGTGTGTGTGTGTGTGTGTGTGTGTGTGTGTGTGTGTACGTGCATGTGTGTGTATGTGCACGTGTGTGCACAAGAGTGAGATGTGAGATCACAGTCGATATCAGGTAGTGAGAATTACCGATGCGGTTATCTCACTGCAGGAACTGTATTCAGACGTCTGAATATACCTTATATCTGATATACACGGGATATACATATATCTGTAATACACACAGTTTGCTGTTAAAACACAGCATAATATTTTTATCTGTGCATTCGCTGTATTTCCTCAATATAAGCTGCACTGTGTTGGGTCAGTGTTTAATGCCACCAAAACAAACCCATGTAATAACCTCCCCATCATGTATTAACCTCAGTTTACCAAACATTACCAATCGATTAAGAAGCAGATCATGATTTTATGACTAAGTAGAACAAAAGAAATGAGTTCCATAAAAAGCAACATACAGTATAGCCCATGTATTAATGTATTAACCTAACATAGATGGTGACATTTCACAGAATAAATGTATTAACCTCAGTAGAGAATTACTGAATGAGATTGTATTTGTATTATTTATTATATGATATTTATATAATTTTCATAGATATTGTATAATTTCTCTGTCCTTCTTTTACTCAGACTGGGGTGCGGGTGTACACTCAAGGTGGAGCTTCTGCAGTGGCGGCCTCCTCCAAGATGTGATGCTCTCCGCCTCCCAGCAGAGGGCGCACTGCTCTCTTCCCCCTGCACTTCTACCTGCTGTGTCTGCTATCAGCTGCCGTCCTGCCCATGTGAGAACAGCCTGCCACTCAAACAGCATGCGGATAATTAGCAAGCTCCTTGGAGAATTGACTATGTTGCTTTATCTCGCGCATTAACATAAACACTCTGTTTCTTGCCAAAATGACTGATCCTAATGGTAGCTAATGACCTTTTACTCAATTGTTTTTGCTCATCTCATGGTGACAACGGATTTCAACTACAGGTTTGCCTTTGTCAGACTCTATTTTTACGTTGATTGGTTAAACTACCACCGTACTCTGTGTGCATCACCATAGCACTATCTGCCTATAATGTACGGATGAACATGGCATGCCTTCTTAGCCGTGACTAGTTGAATTCAAGTAATGCTTTTATGGAGCACAAAGCAGACGGAGACTTGACATTTTCCCCATTTAGTTCAGAGAAGATTGCTGGACACCCATGTGCACAGTACAGCTTTGGCCAGACCAGCAAACCAAAGTATAGCACAGTACAGCGTAAATATTCCATTATCCCATTGTGCCGACATGTCCTATGTTCCATTTGACCTTCTCCTGAACAGGCCCCTGCATATCCCCTCAAGAGGAGCACACAGTGGCATTTTTATGAACCATTTAAGTCCTATGTTATGGCCATGATGCAGTCTGACTGCTGGTGGGGTTCAGGTTTAAAAGCTAGATGCTCTGTGAACAGTGATCAAGGCTGATCTACTGTATCTGTGTCCTTGGATGAAAAGATTCACTATATGTTTGAGGTTTAGGAAAAATGGGAGTTGTTTGTTCGGTTTGGTGTTTCACTGATGCTCGGCTCACAAATGTGTGCTTCCATTGCTTTATTAATTGGGATCCATAAGTATGTTTCCGTTCAGTTAGACCTTTAGGTCCAGTATGATTGTTGGCAATTACATTGCTGATTTCCTCATGTTAATCATATCCATTGTAGGAATAAACTCGTGAACATATTGATTTGACTGATAATGTTTTTGCTTTTACATATTTTAGTGGAAATTGAAGCATAAAATGCAGCAATGCAAACATCCATTCCCTCAGTCATCTAATGAATGATCTGCAATCAGTCGAATTCCATTAACATGACTTGTTAATGCCTTAACCAAGTGAATGTACACCGTGCGTATTTTGTAATTTAAATAAATAAAACATTAGTCTTTATTTATTTGAGTCTTTCTTGCATTATGTTGGACTGCTAATTGATAGACACTGCTAGAAACCTGTCAATTACAGTCTCTCTCAAGTCGTGTCTTTTTGCACATTTATTAAAGTGGGAGAAGCTGAACATAGTGTATGATCATTGTCACAAGCAGTTCATTCCCAATGGTTGTAGTGTTATATCAAATGTCCAGAATTATAACATCAACCTCTATCTCGCTAGTCTATTCAGCCATTAACACTACTCGCTTGTTAACACTAATGATGACTCCTTTCTAGGGTTGCAAAGGGGTGGAAAATTTCCGGTAAATTTCTGGAAACTTTCCGGAAACTTTCCATGGAAACTTTAGCTTGGGAATTTTAGAAATATTAAAAAATGGAAATTTGTGGAAATTATGTGAATTTATGGGAATTAACTGGAAATTTTTGATGATTTTAAGAAACATAGACCATATGACTCATATACCAACAACATATTTTGTCATAAGACATTTTTGCAAAAGATATACAATTAAATTAAAAATATAGCATTTTTCTGTTAAATATGTAGATTGTAAACTGAACAAATGGAAAGGGCTATCAAAACATTTAAATGATGCATGAAATCAGGTGTGGTTATGTAAAACTGCTTAGCAGGACGCAGAAGAAACAGCACATTTTGTGCTATCTAGCACCATGATAAGCTAACTTCTTTAATACAAAGGTGCTAGCTAGCTTACCTTTAACATATCTGCCTTATCAGTGAGCTAGCAATCTATATTTTGATTGGGCTAGCTAAA
>JAGFZM010000258.1:0-10745 GCA_017657215.1 Limnothrissa miodon | reverse complement strand
TAAGTTGCACCAAGGGAGACTGGCCCTGTTTCCCTTGTAAATGTAAATGTAAGTGTAAATGATAGCTGACAAAGTGTAAGACGCTTTGGCTGCAAGTATCAATGTAAATGTAACTCTGCCAGGATGTGTACTGTAATTTACGCTTGGCTACAAAGACATAAAACAAGGGAAAGATTTTTGAACAGCTGTGGTTTTCCTAGATCGCCCCAAGCGCTATTCATTTTTAAAAAGTCATTTAATCAATTGCACAATCTCAGCTCATTTATTCAATAGTTGTTTTAATGTCACATTTTGATCATGTGGTGTGCATTGTCTCTTTAAATACAGTCCTGACTGTTTGGAGGATGTTATGTTACAGATGTGTATGTTAAAGAAATCAAAGCGGGCATCTGTGCCAAGGAGGGCGAGCCGGCCATCATTAAGGAAACTGTGGCCACCGGTCTGGTGGATGGGAAGAACCTACTGGGTCCAGTGGTGGGAAACTTCTGCATGGCCCTAGCCCTGAGGAAGGCCCGTAGAGCGGGCATCGGCTGGGTGGTCGCACGGGGTAGGTCTGTGGCCACTGGCCACTCCAGCTTAGTGAGCATGATGGATAAGTTCACTGGGATTTACAGTAAGAAGGATCACCCAGAGTAGATCAACCCAGATCTCTGATGTTCAACGTCACGGAGACCTGCCAGCAGATAAAGAACAAGTAAATTTGTTACAACACAGACTGGTGGTGGTGGTAGCATAGTAGTTAGGAAACCTGGCTACGGACATGTAGCCTGGAAATTGTGGGTTTGAATCCCGGCCACCTCCATTGTGCCCTTGAGCAAGGCACTCATCCCTAAGATTCCCTAGTATAGGGGTGACTGGCCCTAAAGTAACTGATAAATGTGGACAAATGTAAGTCCCTTTGCACAGACACATGCCATCTGCTAAATGTGTCAATGTGAATTAATGAGAGGTTCCTCATCCTGAGTTTTGTCTGATATTCTCATTCTTGTTCTTGCCGACGGCACTTGGTGACCTCAAAGAACAGAGCTATGGGTTGATTTGCTCAGCACAGTAACTATTCCTGAATTTACATTCTTCTACCTTCTTCGCCTGCAGGCTCCAATCATTATGGCATCGCTGGCTACTATGCTATGCAGGCCCTGAAGGAGAACATGATTGTGAGTAGTGCATCGGAAGGCCATTCACCGCCTGCATGAGAGGGACAGAGGAGGAGAGAGGAGGGTTTTTTGGGTTTGGCCATGTTATTTTTAACCAGCTTTGACTTTGTGACAGGGCATGTCCTACACAAACACTTCTCCACTGGTGGTCCCTACCAGAGCCAAGGAGGTGAGCACGGAGGGCTAACGGGAATGTCTAAAGATTTACTTTGCTTTTTACACTCATGGCAATTTGTTGTATTTACATATAAACACACGTACACAACACACACACACACACACACACACACACATACAAAAATATCACTTTCTGTAAATGCTTTAGTGTTGGTGTGCCTGGTTCTGTTGACTCTACTGATAGCTGTGTTTGACAGGTTGTCACTGTTCATCCCATTTTTCTAGTGCACTCTCGGGACAAACCCCATCAGTGTCGCTGCTCCAGCTAAACACGGAGATAGCTTTGTGCTGGACATGGCAACGTCTGCAGTGGCACTGGGAAAGGTGGGGGAAACATTCAATATTGTACAATGTATTTATGAAGAATGAAGAAGAATGTAATTGTGTACAAAATAATGTTCTTGCATGTTTTAGTCTTCAATGGGGTACGTGCATCTTACTTCTTATGAATGGTACACTAAATAGACTGTATTTATAAAGCGCTTTTCCACTCATAATAGGAAATAAAATAAAAATCAGAGATTAAAAGGTCAATGTGCAAGAAGTGCATGGATCAGCTCTGTTTTGAATGAGCTTTTCCACTCCTCTGAGCACTCAACATGTCACGTGTCACGTTCACCCATTCATATAAACACTCGTTTACTGGTGGTGGAGGCTGCCATAGAGGTTAAGGACGCTTAAACAGACCCAGAAAGAGACGAAAAAAAACATATCAGACAATGTAATAAATACTATACTGACAGATACACACATATATATATTCAGAAAGAGAGAGTGTATAATTATGTTTGTATATAGATTTAAACATTACTGCGCTGTAAACTATAAGAAAGTGAATGTTGAGGTTTCTTTCTTTTCTCAGAATCTTTTTTTTCTGTCTGTCTGTCTGTCTGTCTGTGTTGTTGTGTGAGTCTCTGTTTGTTGAGTCTTTGTGTTTGCCTGCAGGTGGAGCTGCATGACAGGAATGGCAGCTGCATCCCGGAGGGCTGGGGTTGTGACTCTCAGGGGAGGCTGAGCACTGACCCCAGCAAGGTGCTCAAGGGAGGAGGCCTTCTGCCCATCGGGGGCTGTGAGACCACAGGTCAGAAGGGGACTGATGGATGGATAGATGGATAGATAGACAGACAGATAGATAGATAGATAGATAGATAGATAGATAGATAGATAGATAGATGGATGGATGGATAGACAGACAGACAGATAGTGATAGTAATTTTTGATTACAGTAATACAGGAGACCAAGTCAGACGAGGATTATAAAAAAGCAGGAACAGAGTTTTATTTGCAATGATGCGCATCAAGGGAGAGACAGCATGTTTCACATAAAGATCCACCAGCTGCTCGAATTAGACATGGAAATAGCCTGACTCTTAAGTACGGTTCCATGTTGATGGAAGATGGCGTTGATCATCCCAGTTGACGTGGTCCGCACTGAATCAGACCATGATTAGTGCCAGCGTGATCAGCTAGAGCTGATAGCCACTGACGCAGGATAAATGCACACAGTGCAAAGAACCCAAGAACATGTTATTCCACCTTATCTCTGATGACAGGAACAGCAAGAATAGAAGTAAAACATGTCATGTCATGGGTAAGACAGTTGAGTTTGGCCTAACTGAAACGGTCATAGTCATAGTCATAACCTGCACATAGCCATGAGAAGAATAATGATGTATGTATTATGATTCCAATACTCTCAATAATAAGATAGATCAATCGATAGTGTTCAGACAGCTGACATTTGATGCTTAATGACTATGCTTGATGACAAGAGAAATGATTGTGTGAGTGACCCCTTAATAAGGCACACCGTCCCCAGACGCCCCCCCCCCTTTTTTTTTATGGTTATGCTTGTGTCATTCAATGCCAGAAGGAGTAACTTAAAATCAAGCAAACAGACATGACAAACAGCCCAGGGTCTTAGCTTTCATTTGAAACCAATTTTATGTTTCTAGGTAAAGGGGTTTTCAAGTTATAAACTTTTGAATGTCAGTAGGCCCTCTTGTTTACAAAATGTTCCTATGGGAGTTTACATAGGGGTCCCAAGCAAAATGCATAGACATATGAAGAAATGAGAAATGGAGTTAGGGCCTAGATTTATTGGTTTGGGGATACCATAAGGATGGTACATTCATATCTTAGTTAGTTCATAGACATTTGAAATGAGCAGAAAAAAAACTTAGTTCCAACCTCTGTAACTCTGTGTCCATATCACAGAAACATACATATTCTTCTAGAAAAAACTGGAGGGTGTCACCTTTCCAATGAGATGAGGCACATCCCTGAGTCTAAAACTATTTAGGAACTGTCAAGCTTTTAATTTGGGAATGCCGTTTTTTTTTTTTTAAATAGGGGCGTGCGTTAACATGTGTGCTGCCTGTTTTGTGTCAGGGGGCTACAAGGGCTTTGGTCTAGGCCTGATGGTGGAGGTGTTCTGTGGAATGCTGGCGGGGTCTGAGTACAGCCGCTACATTCGGACGTGGAGGGTGACGGATCGGGCAGCTAATCTGGTTTGTTTTCCAGCCGCTCGGTCACACTGCTGTGTTTAATGGATGAGAAGCCTCAGGGCGCCTGCTGTCGGCACAGCACAGGCTGCAGGTTTCTCTGATGGTGGGTTGTCGGATCTGTGCTGATGCTGGCCTCTACTGCCATTCTAGACACACTGCACTTAAGTGTCTTAATCCTACGGTCCTTTAGTAGGCCTACACAAAATGGCAAACATTGCATCTTTCCTTGTGTTTCCTTGTGTTTGTGTGTGTGTGTGTGTGTGTGTGTGTGAGTGTGAGTGTGTTAGTTATTAAATAATGCGCAGTATGGTTTTTAGTCTTCTGACTGGGATCAAGTCTTTTATCAGAAATCAATGTCTCTCTCTCTCTCTCTCTCTCTCTCTCTCTCTCTCTCTCTCTCTCTCTCTTTCTCTCTATGTCTCTCTCTCTGTCTCTCTCTCTCTCTCAGGGCCAGTGTTTTGTGGCAGTAAACCCAGATAGCTTTGCTCCAGGTTTTAATGACAGAATGTCCGACCTACTCTCTTTGCACAGAAGTTTGGAGCCAGTAAGATTAATGTCCAATTTGACACATACAAATCTTATCACCAGTCAAACTCCACTCAGCTGTTATTGTTCTCACTTTTATAGGCTGAGCCTGAGATTCCAGTGTTTGCACCAGGAGACCCAGAAAAAGTTCATATTGAACAATGCAATTCTCTTGGTGGCATACCGTACCATCTGAATGTGGTCAACCACATGGTAAGACATTGTCAGTCTTTCTTATTCTTAGTCTGTCTGTTTCTTGCTAGCGACATCCTAATCTCTCAAAACAATCAAATTAAAAAATATTAGATGCAGTATTTGAAGTGGACAAAAGACTGAATTGAGCCTGTAATAAGCCTGACCCTTCAATAATGTTTATGACTGTTGTCATTAGGTTTCATTTGTGATGTCTGCATTCACTGTCTGTAAAACTTTACATTGTAAAAGCCTTAAACATTTAATAACTCCAGTCATCAACATTAATGTCATGTAATGTTATGTTATGTCAACTTAAGTTACTAGGATATAAAAATGAATACATTTTTATTACAACATATCATACAATTATAGTAAAATTATGACATGAGGAACCCTTCTGTTTCTCCACCATTGTTTTCCAGAATGATTTTGCCAGAAGCATAGGAGTCTCCTGTCTGCTCCCCGTTGACAAGGTGATGGAATAACGGGAGATTGTGGATTGCCTGAGGAACCCTGTGCTATGTCAAACAGCTGCCCTGCACTCGCATCAAGGCCAACCTCAGAGTGAGATGACATATGGATTATATGATGGAAAGATTGCTTCACATACACACTCACACACACATAAATGCACACACACACACAGACACACACACACACACAACTTTAGCATGACCACATTCAAAGAGAACAAATGACAAACAAACTACTTGAATAGATAGATAGATAGATACTTTATTGATCCCCAAGGAGAAATTCAAGAATATGCAGAATCAAACATGCAGAATGTATGGAGAAGCATATATCAGAATGTATGGAGAAGCGACTGCTTTCTTACATTTCTTAGAAATGTTCACTTGAAAGATTTATATATATCATCATTTTCTATAAATAATATATTAATGTACAGTATTATAAAATAACTGACAGCACAAGCATTCAAGTCTCAGGGGAAAGATGGCATGTATGGACAAAATTGTGGCACATATTTACATAACAAAGTAATAAATATGATTAAAATAAGATTTTCACACAACTCATATTCATTATTCAAGCACATCAAACACTTGCAATAAAATGTCCTGTCATTTTTAAATTGAGGAAACAGATATTTTAAAAGAGTTTAATAGCTAGTCTAGTCTAAAGTTCATAATTTTATGATTGGCAGTGTGCTAGTGTTGATCTGTAGGTAGGTGGCTGTTTGCACTGCACGACATTGAAATAAAAATACTTCATTGGTACTGTTTTTTGGCCAGAAGGGGGAGCCAAAGAGCCATGGTTGGTTGTTGAGCAGCAGGTTTGTTACAGCAGTGGTCACAAACCATTAACTTGTTGTATTCTACACCTTAGCATTCATCTTAATGCTTAAACTGTTTAGACTGCTTTGCATGAAGGAAAAAAACATTTGTGTGACTGTCAAGTACAACTATTATAGTGAAAGCAGAGCCTATAAGAATTAATTAAAACAGACTCAAAAATCATTGACTCACTTTGTCAAACTAGATGAGTCTTCCTTTACCAGGCTAGGGTCAGTCAAAGGAGACACATAATGATAAGATCAGAAGGGATGGTTTTGTTCTGTGGTGGTAGTTAAAGTTTGCTGAGGAAATGAGGCTTCTAGGGCCTGTAATTAGGAGTGGATGGGGAGGAGGCGCCAATGGCACTCAAACTGCAAACTGCACGCCCCCATTCCCCTCGGGCAGCACAGCAGATCACGTGTGGCGCTGGCTCATCACACTCCGTGGAGTCCAGGGGAACACTCTTATCTGGCCCGCCAGCTCCCATGCAAAACACCTCAGATCATAGGGGTCAGAATGACCCTGTCAGTCTGTTTGAAATGATGATGTCTGGCCTTACTTCAGATATAGTGGACTTCAGACTCCTGGACTCTTGACCTTCTTTTGGAACACATTTAAAATATCAGGATCAGTGTGTCTGAGATGTGAAGATTATTTTGGAACACATTTAAAATATCAGGATCAGTCTGTCTGAGGTTCTTGTTCAAGTCAAGTTTTTTGTGCATTTTCTATACTACTAATTTTTAATTTCCCTGTGGATTAAATAAAGTATCTATCTGTCTATCTATCTATCTATCTATTTTTTAATTTAACATACTGTATTATAGAATTTGTTTCCATTGCTTTAAAACCAATGGAAAATCTTCTGAAGAATGTACGGAAAGTAAAGAAACTTCTGAGCATGGCTGTCTATTCTGTCCTGTGTCGTGTCCACAGTAACTGGCTGTAGAGATAACAACAGGTGGCCTGGCCTCTTGATTTACCCATTCACCCATATTGAGAAAATATCACAGTTTAGTCAAAGGAGGACAATGATGCTAGTGATATAAACTAGTGGAAAGACTGGAAAGGGTGTGCCCATTTTGATATGCTTTAATTTTCATTCTCACTGAAAATACAGTTGACATTCATGAAAGTGTTTTTTTTACCTCTTCTTCTACTACTACTTCTTTTAGCTTTAGCAATAGACACATTTCTCTCATTAGGCAGTTGCTCCCCTTGAGCTTTGATGGGGTGGATCCAGTAGCGACGGCGGCGGCTGCAGCAGATGCCTCCTTGTCTGCGATCCTTCAATCCTCCCCTCCCTTGCGTTAATACCTTGCCTAGCTTCGCATCGCTCACAGTCAGAGGTGCAGACACACAGGGCCAAGACATCACTAAATCAATCCCTGCCCTGAGCTGGGAAGCAGAACTGGGAGAAAGCGAAGCGAACAGGAGCGAGGGATGGGGATTAGGGGCCCTGGGACAGGAGGACATGAGGGGGTGTGTAGGGGTGTGTGTAGGGGTGTGTGTGGGTGTGTGTGTGGGGGTGCTCGGAGTCTGTAGCTGTAACCACTGCTGTTCTGGTTTGGGTTGGTTGGTTGTCGTTGTCGCTATTGGTGGTGGTTGTCTGCAGCATGTCCAGGCGATCTGTGATGGCGACCCCGCACACACACGGCAGGTCAGAAGGGGCCGCGATGGTGGGTGGAGGATTAGGGCCGGTCCTGCACCCATCGTTAGGCAGACACAGAAACGCTGAGGCAGAGAGGGAGGCCCTGTGCCTGTCCTAATGTGTGCCCTAATCTGCCAGACAGAGAGGCTGCTGCTGGTGGTGTGGAGGGGCAGGGGCACAGTGGGGATTTAGCCCAGGCCTGTGCAGACCTATGGACCCCAGCGTGTCCCCCGAGTGGAGAGCAGGGATTAAAGGGCCGGTGACAGGTGTCCCTCTTTGTGGAGCGTCCATGGGACATCCTGAGAGGGAGGGTGTTGAATGCAGACGGATGCAGGAAGGAGGAGACAGACCATTTGGCATCTATTGGATATAACTGGAACTCTGAGCACTTACAAAACAGTCGATTGTTGCTTTAAGCACACACACACACACACACACACACACAAACACATCCATATTTTCCTCATGAATAAACAATGAGTTATGATGAGAATGAGAATGTAATAAGAATGATGGGTAGTGAACGGCACAGAAGTTCAGTATTTCATTCCAACATGAATTGTTAGAATGTGTATGTGTAAGTGAAAATGTAACTTTGACGGGACCCACCTGTTGCTGGGTTACATTTGACAACTAACATTTAAATTTCCTTCCCAGAGAAAAAAGGGGCAGGCGATGTGTGGTTGGATGACAGGGTAGATCGGCTGTCTCAAGGACTGGATATGCTAATACACCAGTTTTGGCCGGCGGCCTACAGTAGTCCTGGTATGTCAGGGTGCTATGATCACACGTACCTGTTTCTCCTCCCATTTGAGAGGTGAGGAGCAACACATCATAGCACCACCACCAACCCACCAGCCCTCCACCCCCTACCACACCATCACACCTGCCCACACACACACTCGCACTCACCACCAGGAAATGACACTGTGGCTGTGGAGCTGAGGATCTACCCAAGCTTTAGCGCACACACACACACACACAAACACACAAGGGTGTGAGGAAGGTGTCCAGCTGGTAATCACTCAGCTTAGCACTCTTTCTCTCTTTCTGCCACTGCTGGTGGAGTTAAGGCCCAGATTAGGCAGCTCTTGGAGCTTGGGCTCCTAACCGGTGAGGCTCTGAAATGCTGATCAGAAGGTGGGCTGGTCAGTCACACCGAGGGCCCAGAAGCTTACCAGAACAGTGGCACACCACAGGTGGTTTACGAAGGCAACCTACCCCACACCTCCCCCTCCCTTCTACACATGTCTTTCTCTCTCCTTCAAGGTAAGAAGTGCACCCATATATAAAAAAGGGTGTGGTGCACTTGGGGCTCCCCTTACTTGTATAAGTGTGTGTGTGTTAGGGAGGATCTAAGCATGGCTGCCTGTAAGATCAAAACAGACGAGGGAGGGAGAAAAGGAGGAGAAGAAGGAGGGGATGAGGGGAAAATGAAGGGGGAGGGGGGGCGCTAAAGGGAGCACTGGCAGACTGCTTTCCTGCTGGGCCTTTAATGAAGTGAAGCCATTTCCTCTATTGTGCCTCACAGCTGTTGTCCCAACAAAGCCAGATATTGCCTGGCCCATTGTTCTCAAAAGTAATGACCCAGCAGCCCACTTCTTGGCCCAGTGTCGGGGAATGCCCCACAAGCCCTCCCAACAAAAAAATCCTCGGCTTGATCTCTGGCACCATCGCCAATAAACAAACAGCTCTCCGTCTTCCCCGCACGGACAACGCTCCAGATTTTTGGAACCAGGACTGTCATTTTGTTTCCTGATGTTTTTTTGGAGGGAGGAGATTTTGGGGATTGCTTGCTAAAGACCAGAGCCAATTAGTGGCAATGATCATCTTCAACAGGACCCCACACTTGGAAGAAGCACTACAATGGTTTAACACTAATGTGCCAACAGCCCACACCAACTGTTGTCCACCATTAATGCCTCGCGTTAGGCAGTAATGGCTATCCCGTGGTTCTTTGCTGTGTTAAGTAAAAGCTTGATGGACCAAGGGAGCAGGCAGACCTGATGTCGTTGTTGTTGCTGGTTTTCCACAGATTTGCAGCCCCGAGCTGTAGCTTTAGTGACCTCTGCTCAACTTGCTTTTGGTTAGCGTGTGCTAACCAAGCCATGCACACATCTGCTCCTTGTTTAGCGTTTCTGCCATAGCACAGATGCTCCCAATTAAAACTCAACTAAAAAAGACTGGCCCCAACTCACTTTTATTGCACAACCCAGTCAAGGAATGGCTTTGCGGAGTAATCTTTATGTACAAAAGCTGAACATACAGCATCTTGCACATCTTGATCTTAGTCTGCAAATAAACTTGCTGATTTTTCCCTCCAATTTATACGTCATGCTGTTTTTGTTTTTCAAATTTAGCTCTTTGTTGTCAAGGAGGAAACTTTGTGAGGGGAATTTCAGCAATACAAATGTAAACTCATGTTGTTGTGAATTCTAAACTGACTACTTCCTTCGTCTGACTTTGTTTTTTGGAATTAGCATGAAATACAAGTAGTATTAAATGCATCGGGTGACTTTTAAATGCACAGGGTGATAGTAAGTGATGTAGGTGATATTTTAATCACTTATCTAAATTCACCGGAGAGGTTGAGTCCAGAGGTGTGAGGCGCTGTGGACCAGATGGGCATGTGTTGAAGGAAGTAACATCAGGTTCTGAAACAGAGGCGTCGAGACGGAGCAAGGTTAAAGTTCGGGCACCTCAGGTGAGGAGAATACTCTCTAGTCAACAGAGATACCGCCGAGATCCATCAAGATGCGCCACCTTGACAAGGCATTCCTTATCAGCCAGTTATGCCTTCATTACCACTGCTAAAAAAGATGTCACTCACCAACCATTTGCAAATGGACCACAAACAGCACACCTCTTCTAACACAAAGAAAAGAAAAGATCATTTCAATGAATATTAGTGATAAGTGATTTTATCATCAGCAGATTTCCCAGGTGCTAAGCTTCAAGGCTTGGACCAAAAACAGCAGACCTCTTCAATCACAAAGAAAAGAAAAGAGATTTTCTCTGAATATTAAGGATCATTGATTTTATCAACAGTAGTTTTGCCAGGAGCTAACCTTCAAGGATTCCTCTGAAGGTTCCTTTAATGGAGGTTCCCCTAATGAAGCCCTCCATTAGAATCTGAATGCTTTGGGTCTTTTGTCCATTGTCATGCCTGGCCCAGCATCAGAGGAGAAACATTTTCCTTATTTACAGTGGGACTCTGTAAATGTGGTCCCTCATC
>JAGFZM010000257.1:13585-23629 GCA_017657215.1 Limnothrissa miodon | reverse complement strand
AGAGAGAGAGAGAGAGAGAAACAGAGAGCGTCGACCCAGACAGGCTGTCTTTTCCGGATGGTTCTGCAATGGGCTGCATTCCTCCTGTAAACTTTCATTTTTACTACAGTATGGTCTCATTCCCCCCTCTACCCTCATATGCTGTCTGCTGGTGCGTGTCTGATTTCCAATCTCTCTCTCTCTGTGTGTGTGTGTGTGTGTGTGGTATTCTGGAGAGAAACTGGGTGTACCCAAATCACCTCTTTTACCAATGGGATGTAAGCTGATCTAATGGGAATATTCATTAGAAGTGCATGTTTGTGTGTGTGTGTGTGTGTGTTTGTGTGCATACGTCTGCATGCAGGAATGTACCAGGATACAAGGAGGGAGGACAGAAGAGAGACACACAGTCTGACCAAGATTGTGTGTGATGACTGTGCGTGATGAGAATCTATCTGTGTGGGGTTCAGACCCTATCTCACAGCCCACACTCTGAGCCAAATATTCTGACACACACACACACATATAATCTAAGGGGATGTCCCAATGGCTAAGGAATTGTTCCTCTACACACTGTTTCCCCCTCATTTCAAAAAGTTTCATGACAAGTCGGAAACAAGTGGTTTGCACAAACAGTTTTTTTTTCCAGCAGTGAAGAAAAATATAAGGTTGTTGCCTGTAGTATCCCTTCTATCTATAAAAGCTATTGCTCAATGGCTGCTGTTCCTATTAGGTGATGTCTTTCACAAGAACCTTTCATAAAAGCTTTTCGATGCCCCCCCCAATATAAGCCATGATCCCTCAAAGACTACACTGCTGTGTATTAGCCTCCTGATTGGCTGATTAATGCCAGATTAGTCTTTGATGGTTCAGGGGTCACGATTGAGGGCTGATCATTGGCTGATTACAACAATGTGTTGCATTTGGAGCCAACCTAAATGTTCAATCCCCACCACCGAGCAGAACCTAGACTGTCCCCTCAAGGTGGCATAGATGTAACTCGACGAGGTCATGTGTGTTACTGTCCTAATTTTCAAAAGGTTCCACCACCGACATGTACAGCATATGCAGCACCATAAAGGTCATAAGGTCATGTTAACAAAATCTTCTGCCTTTACTAGAACGTTAGACATTTTCGCCAAGACTCAGTTTACACTATTGTCATGAGCTGGAGCAAGACAAAAGAGATGGAGAAAAGAGAGAGAGAGAAAGAGAGAGAGAGAGGAGGGGGGGGGGGGGGGGGGCTAAGAGGATGGGCTACGGGGTTAATGGGAGCACTCAAAAGCATATGGGCACACACACACAACCACACACTCCAATGATGAGAAGCACATGGCTCAGTCTTCCACTCCAGGATGTCGGGATCTGCTGTGGTGTCACATTCTCTCTTTCTCGTGCCGAACACACACACACACACACACTCATACTGATGAAGAAAGAGGGAAAGAACATACACACTTAGCCTCTGACACACATTCTCAGACTTGATTTACACATTCTGTCTCTCACACAAACACTAAAAGACTTTGACCTATAAACTCTCCCTCTCTTTCTGTCTTTCTCTCTCTCTCTCTCCAACACAGACACACACCCACATACCACCCCCACACACATTATGAGTGTGTGTGTGTGTAGTGTAAACAAGGATTTAGGTCAAGATGTGTATGGTACATCTAGTACAACAAATCACAAACACACAACAATGCACACACACCCGCAAATACACACACACTTGCAAATACAAATACTGTACATACCCTTTTTCTTTGCTATAATAATTTGACTGTTTTTTATTGCCCACAGCTGAGAGGTAATGACGCACTAACCTGCTACGTACCTGTATGTAAACACACACCCCTGAATAGTGATGCATGTATACACACTCACTCTCACACACACTCACTATGGAAATTATTACAGACACAAATCCGTATTCGATATCTCAAATCTTTATTGCCATTCACACAGGTGTCCTGCTGACAGAGTTGTTAAGGGGTCATTGCTGGCTGCCATTAAAAACACCATGCCTCACGGACACATCTGGACAGAGCATCAGCATAAATTCAGGAGCGGCCATGAACCGCACAGCAATCTGACAGCAGCTACAGGTTAGCCAAGAGGGAGCCAGGGTCATATCAGAGAGAGAACGTGCCGGAAATCAACACAGCAGCCTGTTTGCTCCACTGGAATTTCACCTGGAATCGATTTCTTGGAAGATGTTTGTAGGTCATGTCTCAGATTGTTTTCGGAATATTTTGTCTTTTGAATGTCTGCTTGCTTTCCAAATCCCTTTCGGCCAGCCAGAGCCAGTCAACAGTCTGGCTGTAAGTGTGAGGGTATGTGTGTAAACTGTTTGTGGTTCCAGCTGTGGGTTGTTTTGTGTGCATTATCAATTTTGCTTGAGTGAGTGAGTGTAAATGACACATAAAGATAAAACAGACCTCCTGATTAAACCCCAGTTCTGAAATGAAATGAATTTTTTCACATTTTCATTTCATTAAACCTATATGACACAGAACTACTGTCATTTATCAAGGAAAATAATAAGAAACTCTTGATATACATTACTCTTCTTTTTATCCGGAGTAACGTACGTCATACGTTGAGTTGACAAAGCTCGTCAGCCTGCAAGTGACCCGGGCATATCATTTCCACCACTATGAAATGCTATTTTTATACCTCTTCTACAGTTCCAAACAACATTTCACTTACGTGGTAGTGAGTAGAGGGTCCCTAAAGCCAAACCGAAGTATCCCGAGGTCATGTGGTCGCATAGAGAGTTGAGAATGAATTTTAACGAGCCAGTACCTTGACGGAAATGGTGCTGCTTTAGTTGAATGAATGTAATGTGTAAAGTATACTTTACTCGCTTTAATAATAATAATAATAATAATAATAATAATAATAATCGCTTTAAGCATTATCGCACGAGTGGGAATGGTGTTGTTGGCCAGTGGTGTTTGTTGGCCTCAGCCTTTGGCTTCGTGCCTACGACGAACCACAGCCGTGGCGATATTGGCCAACAACACCCGACCATGAGTGCGATAATGCTTTTATACAACAGTTCCATTGCCAACAAAAAAAGATACCAGAGTGCATTTTCAGGAAGGATAATTTATTATTTGCAATTGTTTTTTTAGCCCAGTTCCTCCGCTATACGAAGTAGGCCTAACCCAGAACATGTTGCGGTTGCTATGTAACAAATAGTTACTCTAATCTACTGTAAATTGCAAGATGAGGCTGTCTCACCTCACTCGTGTCGGCTCTTCTCAATGCTGTCCAGCTCGCCTGGGTTTAACAGGGCGCATCTACAGTATGTGCTTGCCTCTCCTGTTCTTCATCTGATGAATACTCATATTTTAGACCGAAAGTTATATTAAATATGTCGTTGGACATTTTGCTTGTTTCCTCTGCTTTCAATGCATGTGAATGGAATGTTGAACTGATAAATCAAAGAACATGGAATGCCGTTGGAGGAGAGATTATTAGCTGTCAAGAGTCATATGGTGATATTGTCCAATATTGACCACGGTTTCTCTCAACTGCATGCACTGCTTACAGCCATTAATGTAGCCTACTTTGTTACACTGCTCAGATAAGGCCACACCAATAAAATTAGTTGGCACTTTCACAGTTCATGTTCATTAAAGACATTTACTCATGTGTTAAGGAAAAACTAAATGTGGCCTAATTTATAAACTTAACTTTCACACCTCACAGCACACTTTTTGTCATGCATGTTTTAGGCAATGTACAAATTCATAATTCTGTCATTCTATATTATGTAAAGGTTTGACGGTTTGTCATTTATTTAAGAGTTTGTGAATCTAAGCACCAAGCAAGCTGGCTGTGGAATTGAGGTATGACATATAATGTAGACTACGTCTAGGCTGCTGTAGACTACGTTCAAACTCATTTTGTCACAGTTCATCACAGGGCATTAAACGTCAAAATCGTATTGATTCACCAACAATTAGATAGTGACTAAAACTTTGTGATCAGCGCAACAGAGACAACGTGCAGTCTTGTGAATCTAGAAAAGAGACTATTTTTTTCATGAGAAAGAGAAGCGTGTGTGTGTGCGCACGCGCGCTCGAGGATGTGAGTGTGTAGGCACATGCTATTCATTTACTAATTGATTGATTTTGATGGCGAAACACTTTGAATGTTTTTTTTTCGCCTCTCAATCAATGAAATATCAAACTCACCTCCACAGAGTTGCACAAGCAGACTGCTCTCGGCACCATGAGTACAACTGCGCAAAGTTCTCATCCTCTTTAATTTAAATGGACTTGTCAAAGGTTTTTCTATTCTGATCAAATATTCTAATAATTGTAAACACTGGCCTAGCAGGATCCACCGGCATCTTTCCTCATATCATGTCACTTGTCTCTTGCGCGCTGAAGTGAAAGGCGCGATTTGATTGGTTTCGACGTCACGTGACCGCAGCATGCTTTTTTCAGTATTATAGCAATCAACCACAATGTTTTTTTTATGTTTGAGTGAGTTCGATTTCAATTTTATTTTTATTTCATTTTGCATTTTTTTCAAGCGGCGAATCCGAGAACCAACTAATTTTATCGGTGTGGCCTAAATAAAAGAAAATAAAGAAAATAAATGAATATGTGTAAATATTTAACCGTTCTCTTTTACTTTATAAAAGACTACCTCGTTACGTGTTTTTTTTCTACAAACATATGTCAATCAATATCGATTAGCTCCAACTTCAAAAGTAGTTAGCTACATAGAGAATAGGATTTAGTAACGACAAGGGCGATTGCAGTCTGGAGAAAATAAATAAAATAAAATAATGATCTGGAGAACGTGAAAAGTGCATTATTAATTATTATTATCGTGTTGCATCATACGGCAGAGGCTACCGTAGCCTAGCTGATGAGCAGAGGTCGTTGGAGGTGCTTAAAAGAATTGTCTTCATTTAGTTCCCCACAATGGCAATTACTTGGGCGCTTGAGAATTGTTAATGCAGTTTGACTCGTGGCATGTCACATCTTATAGTTATATGGCAGAAGGATGGCAGCATTTGCTAATTTTGCTACAGCGACTTCATGAGAGACAATAAGGCAAACTGAAGGAATTACGTGATGCCAGGTAGGCCCTCTTTCTCTGTAACAGTTCACTCGACCCGACCCCACGTTGACGTCTAGCTCACGTTCATTTAAATTTGTGTCGTAAGTGACACATAATGGAGCGCTGATTATTTTGGCTAATTATGTTATCTCAATTGTGCATCAACTTAGCCTAGATGTTGTGAACAGTCAAGTAACATGAACAGAAAATATTGCGATATGGTTTGCACTTATTTAGATTTTTCCCTATTAAATAAATAATATCCAATTAGCCAATGTTTCCATGCATTGGTGGACCCGTGATATTCACTTAAAGCTGACTAGTGACCCTTTCTAGCTGAAGCTGCTGAGCAGAATCAACCTGTTACCTCAACCTACCAGTAGTCGCACAAAGGAGTATTTTTCCACATATAAAAAAAGAAAGATCTGTTCAGTTCATAAACATGTACATTCTGCAAGCAGTTTAAAACATTGGAGATTCGTGGTCAAGTTTTGGGATACAATATTGTCACGATTCCATGCAACTAGCACAATTTTTTAGCAAATTGATATGTCACTTGAGTGTACGCTGTAAGAATGTTAAAGCCACTGTGTAATCTCGTTACTGAACAGAGGGATCCGCGTTGAGTGTACCTGGTCTACAAGCATGACGTTTTGTCGGCGAAAGACAAAATGTGCTAAAGTTGAAGAGGGCTTTGGGGGCCCACAGAGTCATAATACATCTTTGGGTCCATGAAAAAAATGCATGTAATACGGTTAATAGCCTACATATTTAAAATCAAAGTCCGTCGAATCGCAGACAGTGTGTGTAACAAAGCAATTAAACTAGAATTCCATTGTTGAATTCAACTGTCGCATCGCTGGCAGTGTGTGTTGGCCTTAAAGAATAAGGTAATGTTGCTAGTGGCAACAAAACAATCCAATGATTATGTAAACATGAGGCTAAAAGACACTGATGGTATACAGCATTCATGGTTCTCAACCGGTTCTCCACCTAACTCTTAAAGAACACTCTTGGTGGTGTCCATATGGAACCATTTCAGATGTGAAAGCAAACTTTAGTGATGTGTGGAGAGTACTTTTCTACCAAATCCCCTTGATCCTTTACATTTTCATGATTTGGACCTGGTCTCCTGGGCTCCTGCTCTTAAAAGCGGTGTGGATTGATGCTATCCCATTCTCTCTCTGCCTGCTTTAAAACCCCCTTCTGCACCTCTGATAAAATGCAAGTTAAACAGCCAGACAGAAGACGTGTTGCGTTAAGTATCTGGGAAACTCTCAGAAAGGATGAATTGAGGTGCAGGTGTAGACCACTGGTCTCAAAGGAACTTTGAGTGAAAACCCCATAAACCCCCCAGGATCAGACAAATAACTCCTTGGATCAGTGGTTTAAACAGGCCACGTCAGTAAGACTTCTTGAGCACAGTCTATCATGTGGTAAACATCAAAAGTGTCAGGAGAAAACTAACCTGGGAAAACCCATCCTCATCTGTGAACAATCTTCGTAAAGGTCCTTCCACAGCTCAGTATGGCAGCAAGGCCTATTGTTTCCTTTGCCTGAAAACCATCTGGGAACCTATCAAATAATTGGCCTGACACAGGCCTAATCAGGTCACTAGTCCTACAAAGTGAAGTGGGAGATGACTGCTCAGTATGCAGAGCATGATCAAGGTCAGCTTGAGCCCAAAAGCCACACTGAGAAAACAAAAAATATTTAAAGACATTTTGCAAACAATATGAATTTTGAAACAGTACCATAGTCAGGAAAGTGGTCTGGATATGAATATGAATATGAATGTGTTCTGGGGTGAAGCGTTGCAGAGGCTCATCTAGACAGTGCTTTTGTGCAGTGGAATAAAATTTGCTTTAGTCTAGTTTTGTAAAACGCCTCATTGTCTTAAATACACAGTTCATTCAAAGAATGCGTCTGATGTGACAAAATACCTCCAGCATTTGTGTCTGGGGCTGGGAGCTGTCTGGTTGTGAGCCCAAACAATTCTCTATGAACGACCTTTCTCCGAGTTGTCTACACTCCCTACCCATGGGTTTCAGTCAGACACATTTTTTTTGTGTTAAAGTCTGTTTTTAAGTGTTTAAGTCTGTGCCCTGACTAAGTCATTTTTTCTGTTCCACATGTCTGTCCAGTGTCTGTGGTTAGGTGTGATAATGATTATTGCACAGCAAGTGTGTGTGTGTGTGTGCCTCTATAACTACATGTGGTAGATGTGTGTGTCTTTGTAGACTGTCTAAGAACACACTGCGGTTAAGCTTGAACTCTTGCAAGTATGTAATCAGTCTCTGTGACTATGAGAGGAACAGACAGACAGAGAGAGAGAGAGAAAGAGGGAGAGAGAATGAAAGATGAGTTATGTACACTGTGTTGTGGCTACTGTAGGGTGGGTGTTGTGGTTCTCTTTCGCTTCGAAGCCGAAACGTACGAGTGGATGATGCCTATCATCTCCTACTTTTTCTGAAGTCAATTTTAACCAATCCTTTGAAAAAAGGGCAGTAAGCGCTCTGACGCCTGCAGTCAACTACTTAGACAGCCCTGTGTGACGTCAGAAAGTCTATATATTGACTGCGCTTACGCTTCAGGTCCTCTTTGCCTCTTTCACCTCGCCTACTGAGTGTGTTTCTGAGTCGCTTTTCGTTTGCTTCCGCAAATATTTCTAAAACCAACGGCTTTTTTGAAAGCCCACCACAAAAGCTTTTTTTTCAAAGCTCTCCGAGGGATTCCGTCTTGCTCCAAGTGCTCACGCCGGTCCCTAACTTCTGGTACCTCGAGACGCAAGATGGCTACTCGTCGTTGTACCGACTGTGATCGTCCCATGGCGATTTCCGACCGCCATACTATCTGCTTCATCTGTATGGGGAGCGAGCATGCTATGCTCGCTTTTTCGCGGCCAGATCTCTGCTCGGCTTGCGAACGCCTCTCCCCTGCGGCTATCGCCAACAGAGCGGCATTTTTCGTGGGTTCCACTGGTAGTCCAGGGGCGGCTTCTACCCCCGTTAGCGTCAGTGCTCTCCCCGCCTGCCAGTCTATCGATTTTCCCCCAAAGTCCTCGCACCCGGATGGGCTAATTGACCGGTCTTCAGTGGCTATTCGGCCGTCGGTTAGCTTCTCAGCGGCTAGTCAGCTACCAGCTAGCCAGCTAACCTCGGCCTACCAGGCTAGTCCTGCTAGCTCCATTGGCGCTGCCTTTGCCCGCGCGGCTACTACGCCGCCTCAGGGCGACGATGACGACCCGGTTATCGAAGCTGTGGATGAGGAGGAGCTCGCTTCCTTCCTCTCCGCTAAAGGTTGCGCCACTGTGGAAGACCTGCCACCTGTGTTGAAGACTCACGCCGCCCAGTCAGCCTCCGAGCTAGCTTCGTTGGCTACTCAGGCGGCTAGCAGGCTAGGCCTGCCTCCGCCTCAGCGCTGTCCGGGAGGGCGTTTCGACCCCTTCTCCGGCGCGCTCCCTTCTCCGGATGCTCTCCCGCTCCCTGCTCACCCCACGGTTGTGGCCGATGCGCAGGCCTCTTGGGAGGCTCCCTTCGCCGCCATTGCCCCTATGCAGGGGCACGCGGCATTTTATGCGATGGACGGAGCGGGCGCCAGTGGCCTCGTGCAGCTCCCTCGCATTGAGGATGCGGTCGCTGGTTGTCTAGCACCAGCTTCTGCCACCACCTGGACATCGCCTCCCGAGCTTCCTTCCAAGCCGTGTCAGCACACGGAGAAGCTCGCCTCCAAGGCCTTCATCTGTACAGGCCAGGCGATAAGGGCGATGAACACCACCTTTCTCCTCTCCTCTCTGTCTGAGGAGGTGGTGGCAGACCTCACAGCGCAGCCGTCGGACCTAACCATCAGCTGCGCAGAGCTACAGAGCTACATCTCACCTCGCTGGCCATCAGGGCGGCCATTAAAGCCAACGGGCGCTCCCTTGGCTCCTTGGTCGTCTTAGACAGGCACCTCTGGCTGAACCTTTCGTCTATGCCAGAGAAGAAGAAGAGACATCTGATGAACGCTCCCATCTCCGCTGATGCTCTGTTTGGCCAGGCGCTGGAACTCCAGCGCGATCGCTTAGAGAAGACGAAGTCGGCGGCTCAGGCCCTGCAACCCGTGCTTCCTAAGCGTGCCCCGCCTCAGTCAGCCGCTCCCGCTACCCCTCAGACGCGTGCTCGCGCACCTTAACGGACGCAGCAAAAGAAGAAGGCGGAGGCGCCCAAAGCCGCGCCACAGCCGGCTACTGGGTCGCAACCTGCTTGGCAGCGCTCACGCGGACGCGCGGCTCCCGCCAACCGTCCGACCAGCCAGGAGGCCTGATACGATCGCGTGTGCGCGGCAGAGCATGTCATGCGATCACCATCCATTGACTGCTTTGCCTCTGTGTGCTCTAAGAGGCACGAGTCTCCGCTCTGCAGTCCCCAGCTCGGAGCGTTCCCCCCCGATTCGGCGGTCCTCTCTGATCTCACCCCCTTACGGGGCGCTGAGTTTGCCTTGTTCACAAGCACTCCGCACACACACTAACAATGTTTCACAATAAGCCCCGGCCCAGGCCGGAGGATGCTCTCTGTTCTGTCAGCGCTGTCGCGCACTGGGGCACCGACTCGGTGTCCGCCGCGCGTTCAGCTTACACAAGCTGTGCGCTATGCGCCTTGCGTGATGTCACGCCTCGACGGCGCCCAGGTGGCGCCGAGGCCTCGGCTACTGTCACGGTCTCTGCGTCCTCTGTCCCTCTCGCCTCCGAGCAGTGGGCATGCGACGCATCGGAGTCGTTCACGGTCGAGAAGCCCTCCCCGTCCTCTCTCGCCACTTCTGTCGGTCGATTTATCGCCCAGATACGAGCAGAACTGTCTGCCCAGTCTGACACGTCTGCCATGGGCCAGACGGGAAACTTCTCCCCCCTCTTCGAGGTCGTCACTGACGCGCACTCCGGGTCGGCCGCCCCACGGGGCGTCGCAGGTGAAGTGCACGGCTCACCGACCACCAACGTCA
>JAGFZM010000256.1:252500-274436 GCA_017657215.1 Limnothrissa miodon | reverse complement strand
ACCAGCATTAACATTAGTACTATCAATAACAGTAGAACCAGCATTAAAGGGATAGTTCGGTTTTTAACACATTGAGCCCCTTTCACAGGTTGTCTAAAATGAAATAAAGTGGTTGACACCAAAATCTTGATGATTGCTCCTGTCTCGGCTATTTGGGAAATATAGAATCGCCTCTGCCTGCCTTTAAAATGGCTAGCAATGGGCAGGTGTTGTTTTTATCCTTAAAACACTGGTTTTAAAAAAGTGCTACTCATGGAGTTATTAGTGGCGTTTGCTGATGTTCCAACCCAAGTATCGTAGCAAAATACAGTTTCTGTCATGTTTTATTTGCCATTTTGTAAGTCCCATAGGGATCTATTTGCTCCTTCATATAAACAAAGTGCCAAATAAAACATGACGGAAGCTTTATTTCGCTACGATACATGTTTTGGAACATCATGGAGCACCACTAACCACTTGGTGAGTAGCACTTTTTCAAAACCAGTGTTTTAAGGATAGAAACAACACATTCCCATTGCAAGCCATTTTGAAGGCAGGCAGAGGCGATTCTACATTTCCCAAATAGCCGAGACAGAAGCAATCGTCAAAATTTCGATGTCAACCACTTTATTGCGTTTTAGACAACCTGTGAAAGGGGCTTAATGTGTTAAAAACCGAACTATCCCTTTAACATGAGTACTATCAATAACAGTAGAACCAGCATTAACATTAGTACTATCAATAACAGTAGAACCAGCATTAACATGAGTACTATCAATAACAGTAGAACCAGCATTAACATTAGTACTATCATTAACAGTAGTTCCAGCATTAACATTAGTACTATCAATAACAGTAGAACCAGCATTAACATTAGTACTATCAATAACAGTAGAACCAGCATTAACATTAGTACTAGCTGTTAATACTAACAGCAGTACTAGCATTGATAGCAGTACCAGCTATACCAGTAGCTGCTAATGGTTGCTTTCGGTTTTGCTCGCTAAAAGCAATGCACTGAAGCAAGAAGTTTCGTACTAGTGCTTCATGGACTTTTTCCCAGATGTGAGTTGAGTTCAGTTTGTCAATGTCACGCATTTCAGATTTTACACACAAAGAAATTTCAGTGTGTGTTACAAAAATCTTTAGTCAAGTGTGTTTAGGTTGCAGGTATTGTGAGTGAGTCAGTCTTTCTTTTAAATGTAGCCAGAACGTTGAGCAATATTTAGGTTTTGTGATTATTTGGGTGATGGATTGCATAATTCAGTATAGTCTGTAGAATGTCATGGCTTTTAGTTACACATACACACACACTCATACACACACACACACTGAGGCATGACAAATGTAACTTGTGCCCGTCTGTAATTGGAGTCAGCATGTGTTTACGGTGCTCTATCCTCACGCACCTCTGTCAAATCTGGAAATGATGGCATCTACACCGACAGGCCCAGTAAATGTCACCCTAACGGATCTGCCTTGCGGTTGACGGATCTGCCTTGCAAGAGCAGATGTTTATTGCAGGCCATGCGCAGGCACACAGTCATCCTATAGGGGAGGCTTGTCACCATGTGGATGTATCTATAAAACCAGAGCACAGGCTCCCACATCACCATCTTCGCCTCGCTTCCAATTGCCTGTCAGAGTGAAGTGCCTTGAGAATACAAGCAATAGCAGTCAGGTCACCGGCATTTATTGAAAGTGTCTTGATTTTAACATCATGCTGTTTCTGTGTATGTTTGTGTGTGTGTGTGTGTGTTTAATGCTTTGTTTTATTTGAGAAATGTGCTGTTCAGACAGGAGACTAGGACTGACTATTAAACTGTATGGAAAAGGTGAGTCATTATTTGTTTTTGTTTGTTTTTTTACTCAAACACACAGCTGAGTTCCTGTTTCTCCTTTGGGGTGTGTACCTGTGCTATGCTGTGCGGACAGTTCCTTCAGCATTCCACGAGCCACGCTACATGGCAATCGCTATCCACAATGAGCTGGTCCTATCTGCTATCTTCCACGTTATTCGGTGAGTATGCAGCCACCATTCCACTATCAGACAATGCAACAAAGTGCATCTTTCACTAGTTAAGTACAACCAGTTGTATACATGTTATTGAGAGGTTTGGCTGGTGTAGGAAAGATCCCAAATCAGTAGTAGGGGTGGGCAATATAGACGATATATATCGTATGCAATATGCATTTGGCCAACGATAGAGATTTTGGGTCATATCGGCATACCGTGATAGGCTCATTGCGTCTCCACAAATGGCGTCTTCAAAAATGTTGACCGGTAGCTTCACCTTATTCATAGCACCTTTTCATTCTTACAGCGAAACTGTGTAAGAGCCTATAAATTGAACAGCTACTGCCTGACACAAATGCAGCTTACCAGTTTACCTCTTTGTGAATTTGAGAGTCCAATATAAACACCTCCAAACGATGACTAAACAACTGTTGTACATATTGACTTTATGCTATGGTAACCATTAAGAAACTGTTATGCTGTAAGTTACATACCAAAGTATACCGTGATATATAGCATCTACCGTCTATGGTTCAAAATATATCGCAATATAAATTTTAGACTATATCGCCCACCCCTAATCAGTAGCATAAAGGGATTCATCATAAATATTTGATATTGATGAAAACGATGGAGGAGTAATTCAGGAACATCACCTGAATTACAGTACATTTAAGTCACACCTGCACTGAGGTAAATATCATGTCCTCTTAGCAGCCATTCCTTGTCATGCTTTGTGCCTCCTTCAGCCAGCTATGTTCCCTGTCCGCCCGCCCACATGCCTGCCGGCCCACACGACACAAGCGAGAGATTGCCCGTTTCGGCTGACACTTCTGAAATTCATTCCCAACTGGAAGCGCCACGATTGCAAATCTGTCTACATCAGATTATCCCGCAATTAGCCACGTCAGGATGATTTATGTTTTGACACGGCATGCGTGTTCTAAGCCACCAGCAGCAACATTTCAATTAGATATTAAACTGAAGTGTGGGGTGGCAGGGGGGGCTACAGTGGACTACAATTTAATGGCTTTAAAATGGGTCCATTTTTCACCGTTGGTGTCACCATTCAGCCAATTATGACTTCTTCTTGTGACTTAAAAGACTGATGCATGTGATTTTTTGTAGAAGCTTTTCTTCAGCCTTGCTTGCTGCTGTATCCCTATGCTTAGCATTGAAGGAGGCTGGCCACCTAAGTGCACAGTGTAATTCAGCGAAACACAAACACGTGTCGCGTCTTGTCCAGGAGCTGCTGAAAGCCTGTCACCAGGGACTTGCGCATGGACTTGTCACAAAGCTTTCCATCATCACCTCTCTCCCCTGATCTTTCCATCTTTTTCTCTCTCTTTCTCCTATTTCTCTATCACACTTCTTGCTCCCGCACTCTCCAAGTCACCCCTCTCTCCCATTTCTCTTTTGCCACTTCTTCTCTCGTTTTCTATTTGTCTCCTTGCAGCCCTCCTTGTCCCAACGGGAACTAGTGAGGTCAGCAGAAGTCAAGGCTATTCAGATAGTGTGAAGGCGTTCTGCATCTCACTTTCGATTGCATGGATTGCTCACTCTTCCTCTGTGATTGCTTTGGATAATACTTGAGGAACAGAAAATGAAATAGGCCCACCTCTAAAGCAACCTACACAGGATTCGCCACATATTTGTCTTGAATTACACAGTATTTTTAGTCAAGAATGTGTTTGGGTTATTTTTACCAGTTTAAGGTTTAAAGGTTTAAAATAAAAGTCTGATAAAATCAGACAGCAGCAGGAAACATTCTCGAATATTCTTAAAACAAATTGGAGAGGTGCAGCAGTGTGCACAGTGGCATGCTGTGCTGTGTTGCACTGTGCTGACCCAGAGATGGGAAGCTTTGGAAGCTTCATTCTGTCTTCCCCTGAATGTAGACGCACTGCGTCTGAGAAGGGAGAAGGGGTGCTGAGGGGATGATGGTAGTGGGCCGATTAAGCTCTTGTTGCAGACTGGAAACTCAGTTTGAACTCTCCATAAAAGATGAAGAGCGGAGCACTTCAAAGCAGCAAGCAGGCATGTGACCATGCTTGCCTTTTATTCTTGACTCTCTCAGCTCCTAAAACTGCACACATACACACACACACATCCCTCCACTCTACCCCCATTCATCCCCATTGCTTGCTTGTTAGTTATCCACACCAATTAGCTGTTACTCAATTCCAGTGATGAACTACTTTACACACGAAGGAGGGAGAAACACAGGAGCTTTTTTGGTCAAAAATGCCTGATAATGGAGGGGATAAATGAATTACCTTTGCCAAGGGATATTTATGATGGTTTATACTATACTATACTATACAATCCAGAAATTCTCAATTACAATTCTACCTGTTGTTTTCTTCTTCAGGTTCACTCTTACTCATGAGCTGCATCCCGACTGGATGCTGATGCTGTTCTTCGCACACACACACCTGACCGTGACAGTCACCTTGGGACTTCTGCTCATCCCGAAGGTAATCAGTCTCGCCCCTGTCATTCACTCAGTCATACTTGTCAGACAGTGACTCTGCTGCCGGTGTGTGTTCATTTTTGGCCAACCATTGTTGCTTCTGCCCTGACATTTCTAGTTCCTGTTTGCGGGGGCGCACCTGACAGATGACATTGCCACTGAGGCCTATGAAGATGAGCTGGACATGGGGCGCTCAGGGTCCTACCTCAACAGCAGCATCACATCTGCATGGAGCGAGCATAGCCTTGACCCTGAGGACATAAGGGTTAGTGATTCACTCACAATTCTCTTGTTTTGTCGGTCCCAGCCTTATCTTGATATAACCTGAACTTACTTACGTGTTTAACGTAGTCACTCTTATTAATTGTTCCATACCCAGTGCCAGAAATACTGAGCAGTGGCAGTTTTTTATTGCAGACACCAGACGAAATGGGCCAGCTCAGTTCTATTAATGGCTGTGGCGTAAGGTCATGCGACAGTCTTTGGGAAAAACGTACCAACGTGAGCAGAGGTTTATGTTTGTCTGTTAGAGCTGAAGAAGTCTCTTGCCTTTTTTTTCTTGTGCCTAAAAAAAGACTTGATCCCCTTGTCTTGTGGCATTGACATTATTTCATTGTAAATTCTAAAGAGTAGAATATAAACAAAAAACAACTAACATACAGAGGCTGTTTCAGACCTAACAAAACTCACAAATGACTGTCCAAGACTGTCCTGTCTAATTTGTGTCAAATAGCATGTCTTAGTCTGTCTGCGAGATTTTGTCTGTACTTGTTTGTTCTAACTGAAGCTGCATGATTGCTGTATTAGATTGTCTACCTTTGTATCTCTTCCTTCAACATTAACAAATACATTTGTTGTTGAGTAATTAAGAGTTAGATGGTTTTGTCTGTAATAGTATTCCTCACTTTTCTTTCTCCCTTTTACTTTTGCTTCATCATAGGATGAGCTGAAGAAGCTGTATTCTCAGCTTGAGGTCTACAAGCGTAAAAAGATGCTGGCTAACAACCCCCACTTGCAAAAGAAGCGCAGCAGCAAAAAGGGCCTTGGCCGCTCCCTAATGAGACGCATCACAGAGATCCCGGAGACGGTGCGCCAGTGCAGTCGTGAGGACAAGGACAGCAGTGGTGACCACAGCAGCAGCAACCGCAACAGCATCTGCACCCTGCGCAAGAACCCCTTTGACCCATCATCACACACACCAAAACCAGCAAAGGAGGAGTCATTGCGTAGCAAGGTTTTCTCACTGAAGAAGTCGTATAGCAGCTACGACCATGTAAGGGATCAGAGTGAGGACTCCAGTAGCTTAGCCACAGACAAGATGGAGGTGTCCACCACAGAAGGATCGCTGCTTGATACTCTCATGGGCAAGAAACTGGTCAAGAAGAAGTCTTCTGAGAAGATTGACTCGACTAACGAGTCGACTGAATCCATGCCACTGGTCTGCAAGTCTGCCAGTGCGCATAATCTCACGGCTGACAAGAAACCACTGCATCCTAGAACCTCAATGTTGCAGAAGTCTCTTAGTGTCATAGCAAGTGCTAAAGAGAAGACGCTTGGCTTGGCAGCAAAGCCCCAAAGTGTGGAAGATAGTGGCAAAAAAGCCCCACAGAAACCTAAGGAGGCCAAGATTGCAGCAGAGTCTGAAGAAAAGCTGGATAACTCCTCAAAAACGATTGTTAGCCAGTCTGTGGAATACAAGCAGCCAACAGCGAAAGCTGGCATCATGAAGCAACCAGCCTCTGGAAGCCAGCCCTCTATCACCACAGATCCAGCCAAGAGTAAGGAGCTTTTTGACCTTTCTGAGGTGTGCCCCTGGGAGCTTGAAGATCTCCCCACCCCTTCAGAAAACAAGGTCCAGAAACATGTCTCCATTGCCCCCAACGAGAGCACTACCATCCGTGGCAAAAGTACCCCTGTCCCCAAGGCCCAGCAGCAGCAGCAACAACAGAGAAAGAAGATGTCGGAGCCATCCCCCTCCAGCAATCGCCGGCCCAACCAAAAACCAGTGGAGCGGACAGACATTTGTCCTTGGGAGGAGGCCAGCGAGAGCCAGAGTCAGATGGAGGGGTCGAGGCCTACACTCTCTGACCAACCATCTGTGCCGGCGGGCTCTGCTGAGACCCCCAAAGCCCAGAGGGCAGAAGTCTGTCCATGGGACTATGAGGACACTCCCGCCAAGCCTGCAGATACTGGTGTGTTGGCTGACAAAAGCAGAGAGAGGGGCAATGCCAGTCCCTCAGATGGGAAACGCAAAGGCATCACTCCCACTGATGTAAAAGGCAAGGGCAATACACAGGTCGAAGCTAAAGGCAAAAGCACCACATCGGTGGAAGCCAAAGACAAGGGTGCCAATTCAACGGACTATAAAGGAAAAGCTGCTGCCTTGGCTCAGCCAACAACTTCCAAGGCAGATGTTTGCCCCTGGGATTATGATCCTCTCCCAGCTAAATCACCCAGCACAGAGAAAACACCCAGCCTCACTCAGGTTTCTAAAACAAAAGAGTCCTCATCGAAGACAAAGGAGGCTGCTTCTATGCGAACTGAGAAAGAGGTAGAAGAGCAGAAGAAGACAAAAGACACAGAAGATGACAAAAGTAAAATGAAAGGAAAGGACAAACTGCCCTCTGTAAGCAAACCTACAGAAAAACAACCAAGCCAAACTAAAATGGCTGAAGTGTGTCCTTGGGATATAGAAAGCTCTGAGGACACGTTGATGGTTGAGAAAAGGAGAAGTGCCAACGTCGGGTCAGCCAAAAGCAAACAAGCTGATGTTTGCCCGTGGGATTTTCAGGAACCATCGGAAAGCAGAGGAACCAACAAAAGTCCTGTTCCCTCTGTGACAAAACAGAAAAGTCCAAGTCCCAGAGGCGATGTCAGTAAGGCAGATGTGTGCCCTTGGGACTTTGAGGATTCAACTTCAGGGAAAAAAGCATGACATTTGACATGACTGGATAGTTTAAAGATATCATAGTTCCTGTTTTGTGCTTTTCCTTTTCACCCTATATGACCCTGAAATATAAACTTTTATTATACCTTATGGTGACTTGATGGAAGAAAATAACTATGTTGCACAGGTTGCCTTTACTTCCAGGATTTATTTTGACTCTAGTTAGTTTTGGATAAAAAAAGTAAAAAACAAAACAAAACAAAAAAGCAACAAAATCATCAAGCATTCCAGATTCTTACCTAGTATTTACAGAGTCCTTGAAGGTGAACTGTTGTCGGTTACAATTATGCAACTCTTCATGTGCAATTTAGAAAACATGCCTATACACACTGAATATATTTTGTCTTTTTAATTTAAATTGACAGCCCCCAAAGCTCAAGTAGAGTTACTCTATTTTTAAAAAAAGTTTGCGCACTGCAAAGAGTGTACTTATGTTGAAGTTTAAATTTATCAGTACACTGAAAAGGCTGTGTTGTTGTAAACAGCACAAACTTCAATATTTCCCTCTTTTGCCTAATTAATAGTCAGATTGAGGTTTTAGAGCAATTCTGAAGAAAATGCCAAAGAACATCCAGGAAACATCTTCACAAAGTGAAAAGAGAAATATTGCAGATCACAATAAGATATTTGTGATTATTATTTATCTATTTATTTATTGCTTGCCTGGTGAGGATAGGTAAATAGCTAGCTCGTAGCACTTTATGATTCCCCCAGCAACACAATTTTGGAGGGAAGTTTTAAATTTAAATGTTTTAACTTTTATTTAAACTTGTTGAAATGAAAGGAAGGATCACATGCTGATCTGCCACTAATAGAGATTTTTCTTTATATCTCAGACATGTCCAATGCTTCCAAGTTTGCTGAGATGTATTCCTGTCTGTGCCTAATTTTTTCAATCCCTCTCATTTTGTGTGTGACCTACGGTAGCTTTTCTTTCTAAAAACAAAAAGAGCACAGCCTTTTGTGCCGTTTCATTGTCCAGAGAAAGATTACCTCCCAAATATTCCTAACAGACCCCTCTGTACGTGCACGAATACTTCTTGTACTAGATCAGATGACAGATGTTTGTGATTGCATTTCATCTTGATCTCCTAAGACATGCTGTATAGTGAAAATGTTCTTACAGTGTCTAGAATATTAAATTGTAATAAGTGTTCCATAAGGATTGTAACTGTCATTTTATGTTAAAATAAGAATAATGGTCTCATATATTTTCCAAATTGTGAAAATTAGACTGGCTCCACTAAAGTACCAGAGTGTTTAGTATTTATCTTTTAGTTCTGGCATTATAAACCAGGAGTTTAATTTTTGATGTTGGAATGTACACTTCATATGAAGAAAAACTACAGGTGTAACAACTACTGTTGTGTGTGTTGTTTTGAATGTTTTTTTTTGTTTTGTTTTAGCCAATACATGTTCTTCAGTAGGCTCCTGACACCCACATGGCCCCAAAGTGATCTGTGAGATGTGTCCAGATGTCTTACAATACCGTACTGTTATTGGCATACTGTTTATCCCCAATGCAAGTTGTCATGAGCAATGGTTCACATACTGTAATTTTGATGGTTGCTAACTTCAGTCAGCATGAACTAAGGCCTGGGTGTGTGTTGTGGCATAGCTTGCTCTACTGTACTTCATGTTGCTATTAATGAATGTTATGTTTTCATTTGGCTACAGACTGATATGAGACTTATTTAATAATTTCAATCATTTTTGTCCTGCATATTCATGGGTCAAAAGTGCCCTTTCAATTTATAAATCAGTTTCAAGAATACTTTACCACTTTCTAGGTTGATTTTTTTGTGTGCCAAAGAGGTTTATTAAACATAGAGGTATGAGCTTGTCCTGCTGGCGAAGGTAAATAAATTTCATAGACCATTACATCCCTCTGTGCAACTTTTGAAATATGTGCAGTGCATAGTGTCGGCTTCTCAGTAAAAATGTGTCAAAGCACATTTTTATTGGCTCCAGGGATAGCATCTGAAAAGGCCTGTCATTCTGTTCAGATTGATTGTGATGGCCTGATCTATCGCCACAATATTTATGAACCAGACAACATTATCTGTCATCTCCTCTCATGATGCATGGCCCTGAACTGAACTATGAGGTATAGGCACACTGCTACCCAACTGGTCTGTGTGTGTGTGTGTGCGTGCATGTGGATGTGTGTGTGTGTTTGTGTGTGACTGTGCGCGTGTTTAATGCATATGAACAGTGTAGTGTGATGCGGATTCTGATCCTAAGGTGGGAATCGTAACTTAGATGATGGCATGCTTGATGCGTAAAACACAAAACATTCTTGAAACCTCAATATGCTAACAACAGGCTTTGCTGTTCAATTTTGAGGTTTGTCCTTACATGTTTTTTGTGTGTGTGTCATGCAAGCTCACTATGTTGTCACAGTCAGTACCCCTCTCCATCTTGGTGAGAAACTGTCTGAGTGCAACTGGTTTAGTTTCTTTTCTGTGGAGTTCTGTTTTGCTCAGCTTGTTTCATTGAGCCCGGTGTCTCCTGTAGACCAATCAGTGGAGAGGGAATACTATTACTTAATGCTGTAATGTCTTACCTTTGCTCTTGTGGCTTTTGCATGATATCAAGAAATTTGTAGGACCGATGTTACACTGCCCTTGATGGAACTAAGAAAAAAAAAAACTTTGATATTTTATGGACTGTTATGAGTTGTATAGTGAGTAAAACTGTACCTTAACACACTGTAATCTGTGCTTGTTATAATAATGCTCTATGACAAGCTTATAGCATACACCTATGGAGATATTTGTTAGATTTATATGGTGTTATATTGTGATAGCATGTAAATAAAAAAAATACCTCCTCTGCAATAAATATTTATATGAAACTCAACTGGTGGACAGTGTCTTCTAGTCATAATAAACACTTGATATATACATTGTAAAAGAAAAAGTAATCTTCTACAGTTTCTCATATACACCATGCAAACTTTTGTTGTCAGCATTTGTAATTTATTGTAAGCAATATACTTGAGAAAGATGTAGATATCTCTTACAAATCATAACTTGAGAGAAATTCCATACCTAATTTTCAAGTGTTGAAATGATCAAATGATCGACTGCACTACTTGTCTATGATTACATGTTTTAATGGACTGATCTCCAAAGCAATGAACAGTCGGGAAATGATCCAGAGAATAATAAACAAAAAGCTCCATGCAGTGTTGCTGTGTCATCATTTTTGCTTTTAACAGCTGTCTGGAAAGTCCAGCTCTGGCACCATTGTAAGTGGAAAGGTTTTTGTTTGTTTGTTTTTTCTTTTTGTGTCAGAAGCATAACCTCAACCTTCTAGGTTCTTTTGTTTGCCTGCACTAATCGAGCACTATGCAAAAGGAAGGCTGTCCTTTAAAAGCCTGTCGGAATCACTTCTGGATACTCTTGTGTGCTTCGTCTGGACTGTAAGGGTCGCAGGGTGTGGGGTTACTCTGATATTTCTTTTAACAAGGAATAATGAGAGGGCTTGACCACCTTGTGAAACAGGAGAAGTTGATATCAGGTTCTGTCCAATAGCTCCATCATAAATGAAGTATCCATCATGAGGTGAGGCAAAGGAAGATGCACAAAAACTGCAGTCATTCCTTGGTGAAAAGTGCATGGCGTGCTCTGATGAACACCATTAGTGAGACCATCTTTTTTTTCTTACCAGTGAGATTTTGTAGGATTATACTTGCTGCTGTTGCATTTAACAAGAGATTGTTTTTCTCCAGCATTATGTTTAGCAGTACTGCAAAAGGTAAAAGCTAAAAGAAAGCATCAACAAATCATTTTAGCATTGATTTCTGTTTGAGGGGGAGTAAGCTTTGTGTGTAATGAAGAGGCAATCGATGTGGAATTGCTCATCTCTCAGGACGACTCAAATTCAGAATGACATATTTAAGAAGACAAAATATAACCCTACCCGAGCCTTCTCCAGTGAAAAGCGACCTGTCTGGCGTCAGAGGTTATTAGATACCAAGTCAATACCTTGATGTGCTATTTTTATTTAGGCCTTAAGATTCTTCAGATTTACAGATTTGTTTCCATGGCATCATTGACTGCTGCTTGGTCTGGTGACACCAAATGACAAATTGCTAGCCTCTGAGAAAGCCTCATAAAGAGTGAACTGCCTCAATTAGGCTCTTAGCTTTGTTTAGTGACTGTAATTCACTTGCACGCTGCGCACAGATCTGTGAATACGTAAATGAGTCTGATACAATCATTTAACAACTCATTTATTCCCTGCCCTTGGGGGTTCTTCTGTTTCCAGGGCTCACTCATAGTCTGTCAGGTCTATAGCTGTGCTTGTCTGCTTAAGAATATGAAATAAAAAAAGAGGTTATTGTTGTGATTTAAGAAATACAACTGTGTTTTTTTTATCAGCCTCTCCTGTATGTGTGTGTGTGTGTGTGTAGGGAGGGATATGTCTGTGTTTTTGGGTTGGAAAGCAAAGGAGTGTGGCAAGCTTGTTCTTTACTCTGAGCCATATACTAGTTTGGATTACCTGTCCTTCCTCATTACCCATGATAGCCCATACAAAACAAGTTAACCCACTGGCAGATAGCTATTTTTAGAGGTATTCTGTCCAACAGAAATACAATGAAGGAAGACACTGCTTCCATGGAAACAAGCATCTGTTTATTTTTTCTGAATAGCATGGCATTCAATTGAAACTAGTGAGAAAAGAAACTGCCAAGGCACGATGTCCTCCTCTAAAATGGTTCAACTAAAATAACGGTTCAACTAAAATACTTTGACTTTTAATGTATAAAACACTAGCCATTTCAATAAAAGAATATTTTGAGGAACTAAAAAGGGGCAATACTACTTTCCAAGTGATGTTTTATTCATTTTGCTGCCATTTCACTCCATTGAAATACATTAGAGAACTATAGACTGTATGTATGGTTTTTGATATTCAGATAAAGAAGAAATGCATTATATTATGTCCCCATAGGATCAAGTAGATTTTTGAATCTAGAATGAACCAAGAATACATAGGCCTACTGTACACAGGTTAACCAGCATAAATTCCACATTTCCTGAAAGGCTACAACCTCTAGGAGTGATTTGACATGCATTTAGGCTTCTCCCAACTACCCATGGAATAGTTTTCTAATGTGTTTCAGAAATATAAAAAGTATCTGAAAACAAAGGCTTTCAATGGGCATGGCTGAAGCATAGTGCATCCCATCATTTTCACTGCACATTTGAATTTCACATTAAGTATGGCAGCTAGGCAATGCAAAAACAGTGTCGTTGTGATGTAGGGAGTGCTCTCTGACCCGACTTGGCCCGTGGTCTATACAGTTTCTGGGGGAA
Organism: Limnothrissa miodon; assembly: GCA_017657215.1. Classification (NCBI taxonomy): domain Eukaryota; kingdom Metazoa; phylum Chordata; class Actinopteri; order Clupeiformes; family Clupeidae; genus Limnothrissa; species Limnothrissa miodon. The sequence goes on along the minus strand of JAGFZM010000256.1, from coordinate 261,693 downwards.
ACAGCACTGCACCACATCTTGGAAAATAATACTTTTTGTTAGGGTTAAGGTGTGAGAAGCGTGTGCTTTACTTTCAAAATGCTATTTGCTAATAGGTTAGTTGCTAATCCGCCATGTGATAATGATGTTCATTGACAGATGGAGAACCCTTAAACAAGGTTTACTTCAGTGCGTGGTTCCTTTCGAGCTTGAAAATAATAGTAAAAAGCAGTGCCGACTAAACGTCGTCATAAGGTGGGAAATCCCTTATATCTTCCATTGTGTAATGTGTCTTAATCCCACACCCACACTGTACTTGTGGCCGCTGGCAGCATCATTAGAGCTCTTGCTGCAGCGGTTCGTGACTCACCCCCTCCACCGTCTACCTATTCTCTCTCTCCCCCCCCCCCCACATCCCCTTACTCCCGCTACAGGTTGCTCATGCGTTGGCCCAGCAGCGGACCTCGACGTACAGTTGCTTTCCACAAACAGAGCATATTATTTTACTTACATGTAGACCTACCTAATGATAGACTAGAACCCTCATCAGGGGGGAATCGACCGATATTAAGAGTCCAATTGCGATGGACGAGTTTTTTCCCCCATAGATTTAATCAGTTTTTCTATTGACTATTTTTTCGCCTTCTCGGTCTTGAATTGACTGGTGGTTTCATGAAAAGTCATTCCAATTACAGGCGACCATTCATCCTCTGCCTGTCAGGTAATTGCCATAGTGCGCTAGACCTGCAGGCCGTTAGAAAACACTTTTTCTCATTCTACACTAGCACAGATACTACCAAGAAGACAATTTGGTATTAATTATCGTATTGCAAAAATATAAATCGTTATGACTGAAATATGAAATAGGAGTAGAATTGTATGCGTCATCGCAGCTTCAGGACCAAATTATTTTCCTCCACGCTGTTATTTGTGTTGCTACGCCCTCTAACGGAGCTATTCAGGAAATGGTTCACAGTTTTCGATAATGCGTCATGAGTGCTTTTGTTAAAATCCCTAGCTTTTCCACTGCGGGAACGTAAGTAAATGTACCCTATGCCCCGTATGCGCCATGACGCCACTAATGCCGGGAGACGATGACGTCACAATAGACAAAAAGGTCACAAAAAATAATTTAGAATGGATTGCCTTGCCTTGCCGCCTCTTCCCGGCTGGTTGACGTCGTTAGACTCCAGGATCCCCTCTCCCTGAGGTGAGGTAATTGGACGTGACACATTTACCCCGTCAAAAACTGGCTGTAGGGTGGAAAAAAAGTACACCTACACAGTATTATGTGACTCAGTTAATTTAACATCATGTGATTCTTTCTCTCAGTGGAATATTTATAAACACTTCTGGAGCCACAATGGAGTCCGGAGGAAATGGATCATTACCTTCCACTGAACTGCAGTGCTTACCTGAAAAAAATGTGGTGTGTGTCTGTTTGTTGTACGGAGTGGGGGAAGGGACAATCAAATCAAAATGATTTGATTTCACATGGTATTCAAACTGTGGATGAATTCAACCTTTTCAAAGTGCTGTTAGTGCAGCATGGCAAATTCCCTGAAACTGAATTGAGCATCAGCAGAGTTTGAAATGAATGGTAATGTATTTCATTATCATTCAGGGCAGGCGGAGCGTGGAAGTCACCAAGGTAGTCGAGGAATTCTTTGGTCCCCCAGATGAGAGTGGAGAATGGAAAAAGAAAGTACACATTACCACCAGCTGCAGTCCTGGATGCACCAAACACACTGACTGTGTCCTGTATGTGCAGTAGCCAATAGTTGGGTGTTGTTTATATTGAAAATGTTTCTATCAACATTCACTTTAACTTTTATTTGTCATATCAACATTTTTGCAGCATATCTCCAGACAGTGATAATGGCTTGGATGATTCACTTGAACATTTCACAAAGGGTAAACAATATACAGTACAGCCCTTAAAAGCTTTTTCAAGAGGTAACGAATTATCATGTCAACTGAAGAATGTACTGTGTTTAAACAGTTTGAATTGACTTTTGTTGCAGAGATACAATTCCCTAAGTCTACTGAGCAGAACACCATTATGAAAACAGAGGTATTTGACAAAGATGAAAATTGTTTAGAAAAAAAAATTGGTCCTATTCAAAAAAATTAACCAATGGTTTGTTGTGATTCCCAGATGCATGAAACACACAATGAATCCAAGCAACCACAACATACTGGAGGTAGGGACTTTATGTCAGTTTTCTACCTTCAATGGTACTCACTCCCTAAGCCTGTTGTTCAAACACCATTTACCTTCATAAAGTCAATGATGTAATATTAAACGTGACATCATTCACCACTACTTAGTAACTGGCGAGTCTGTCTCCATGTAACTCATGACAACCTACTCCCCCGTCTGTAGGATCAAGGGTGTCAGCAGTGGAGACTGCGACACTGGGAGACAAAGCCAGACGAGGGGTGAGTCACCCAAACACAGACCAGATGTTGAAATGACAAGCGTGAAGCATTCAGCATTCGCTGTGCATGGTACACCTGCTTGTGTCCAGGGATGGCATGATTCATTGGTCACTCTTGTAATTCCATTTATTTTGCCCAGGATATTTTACAGTGAAAATGCATGCATTCATCTGTGCCAAGAGAGTGGTAACTAACTAGATGACACGCCATTTAATGTCCACATGTAGTTCAGTGAACTTCCTGGAACTTGCAAGCTTTTGACACTTTTCTGATTCCAAGACATTACTGTAGAATTAGATGACCTTATGCATAATCACAGAATATATATTTTTAAGACCTGTTGTAATTTTATGCTATGTTCTCAGCATGTGCCACCACAGCAGAGCACAGGCACAATTAATGTGGGTGGAAAAACAATTAGCTCTTTCTTTGTTTTCAGTCCCTTTCCAAAAAGAAAGCAGATGGCTATGAGACAGCATTTCTTCACAAAAAGAGTGAGCTCACAAATTCATGTGTTCCAAAATCCTTCTTCAGATCAATTTATATCAAAATTGCATCTGTGCATTCTTACATTTTTTCATGTGGGCCAGAGAGGTCTGTTTTTATAACCTTCTCTAACTTGCCATTTTTTTAGTAAGAGAAGCAGGAAAGATGTCAGGTTCCTCTGCCATGAGCTCACCTGCAGCAAGCCTGGAGGACTTACTGTTCCGCAAAACTAAACATGTTTTTGATTACTCAGTGCTAGGGACAGGTGAGTCATTCAAAGTTACTTTTAACATGACACCCTCTCAGCAAATGCCTGTTTAAGCCTCAACATCCTCTACATTGGCCTCTTAGATGTGAAGTTAAAAGTGACATTTGAGAGGAAAATGTGTATGCTGCTTTTTGACATTAACCGTTCATGCCTCATCCATAGGACAGTATAGCACAATTCCATCTGTGAAGATGCCCCCTGTGATCAAAAGCAGTTCTATAGCCCCTTCTGTCTCATACACAAAGGTGAAAACAAGATGAATACTTGGATTGATTAATAACCCAAACACCAATTAGTTAGAGATGGCATGCATTGACTCTCATTCTGTTTTAAAGAGAATGGAACATACTGTGTCACAGTCAAGAGTAGTCAGGAGAAAGGAAGGTCTGTTTTTTTTTTTTTGTCCCACCCAAACATTAATACATATTTAATAGATTTATTGGCAAACACAAAGGCAACGCTTATGATATATTTTTTTTTCTTTTTCCAGACAGCCCACATTCACTGCAGGTTAAAGTCAGCAAAGCATGGGTCGAGTCAGAGAAGAAAAGCTGTAATCCAACAGTTTCACCACAGGTTTGAAACTTTATTACAGGTTACAGGTAAAGTTATTATTATTATTATTACTGGTAAAGTAATTATTAACATAAGCCATAGTCATACTTCCTGCTTGGAAAGTTAGCACATCCAAACCATACTGCTGAAATATGTTTACGTCTGTTCTCATTCATCCAGGTCATGTAGTCCAAAGGGCTTAGTTGCAGTCAAAAGCTAAGCTAAGCATGCAACTGGGCTTCTTTTTGGGTTTTAAGGACATTTCACCTTTCATCCAAAAAGCCTCCTGGTTTTTCATCATCAGGTTACCTGAAAAAGAGAATTGGGTGAGAGGTGAGCCTTCTTCAAGCTCCAAAAAGAAGTTCAGTTGCAGACAGCTTAGCACTTTTGACTACCCACTGGAGGGCACTGTGAGCATTCGGACAATTAGGGGATACATACATGCTGATGAAAACCTGAATTTATTTTTATGTTTTAAACTGTGTTGTTAGTATATGTAGACCATGAGAATGTTTCATTTTCTTTATTTTAGAAAGTCAACACTGCTGGTGGTTCACAGCCAATAAGAAAGAGTTCTGATATAATTCGAAAGGTAAATATCAATTAAGACAACACTGTGCAAAAGTTATTGGCACCTTTTTTGTTTACATTCTGCAGTGCTGTAAAGACCATACATATTTAATTTCATCTTTAATCAGATTTATGACCAAATTTGTAGTATTTAAGAACACATAATGTCTCACTGAGAGTCTTTGAAGATCATCCTGTGGCAATGCCTTTTTGAACAAGGTGCAGCTGAGACACAATTTACAGTAAACTTTAAGTAGTCTACATTTTGAACCATAATTTATGTTAGGAGATCTAATGTACACCTATGCATTGCCTTATTGCATTTGACTGGTAGAAAGAGCTTTAGCCCTATATTCTGTGTTGTGTAGTTGGGCAGAGCTGACTTTTCGTTCCACTTGGTGTAGGAAAAGAGGAGAGCTTACTACACTGACCTGAACCAACAGGTGCAGGAAAGACGCCAGATGATGGAGAGGGAGAGAAGCAGAAATGCTGATGCTGAACGAAAGGTATGTCAGACAAGCTTACATTCACCAGTAAATATTTTCTTATGTTCCAGAAAAAAACACTGTAATTAAAAAACGCTGCTGAGGAGTTTTTCTTTGCCCCTGTTGCTCATTAGGCCTCTTTGTGTTAAGTGCTTTGAGACATGCCTTTTGTAAAAATGCGCTATACAAAATAAAATTGAAGTGAAAATTAAATTTAAAAATCCTGACCGTCTTTGGGAGAGGAGTTGAAGGAGGAGTTGTTATTCTGTAGTGTTTCTATATCAGCAATGATGATCATATCAGGCAGGCAATTTAATCATTTAACCCTTAACAAATCTTTTCAGCACAATGAGACCATGCAGTTTGGGATGTGGGGGAAGCCGGGCTGTGGAGCCCCCAACCCAAGCACTGTGAGAAGGACCAAGTTCAGTTCCACAGGGCTTATGAGTCAGGAGCAGGTAGCTTGCAGGAGAGAAAGCCTTTTTTATCTCCCCCTTAACTGTGTTGCATCTCACTGAAATCAGACTTCAGTACTTCATCACTCTTATGTATCCTTTCTTCTTTTCTTCTCGATGTTCCCCTCTTTTCTTTAATCATCCCCTCCTTTCCCCCCTTTGGTTACTGTTGTTGTTCCACTCCATCTCCCTGTCTAAATCTAAATCCAAGTCACACTGAAGTCACAAAGTTTTTTTTGCAATATATTGTAATATAGATTTTTATCACTCATTATATTGTACACTACCTATCTTACCTGATAAGTGTTTCTGTGCATGGGTCATTTGCTCAAATATCGTTTGTTCTTCCCCAGATTCCCTACAAAGGATTTGCTGGTGTTCCATTCCATCTGCGGCTCTAACATCTGCCATTTTGTGTTGTCCCCTCGAGTAAAGGTCCCATACATTAAACAGCAATAGCAAGACCCTAAGATTTGTTCTATTTTTTAGTTTAGAGGTTCTGTTAGGGTAATGTTTGGTGTTTTTATACAAATAGGATTCTCTGTAGTATGCAGTTAATTCAACTAGCTCTCTGTTCTTTGAGACCCCAGTGTCGTACAATGACCTGGTTCCCAAAGGTGAACTTAAGTTTAACCACAAATATAAGCAAACAAAATGTCACAATGACTGAAACATCAAGTATGACATAATAAATAATGACATAATCACTGTACACAACCACAGATGCTTAGAGCAGTGTTTTTTTAGAGATCAGTAGTTACTTCTGAGGTTAACAGGGTAAGCCATTAACCTCTCCTCAGACTATATCCCCAGGGCGCACAGTAGATGTAAAGCAAGTCACCTGAGTAAGACAGAATTCACTGAATTTCACATTTTCTCCATCCTGTGTGAAGCTTCAAAGAGGACCTAATTATTACTGAGGTTTACTGAGATGTTGCTCTCTGCTTTGAAACGCTATGAGACATGAGTTTTGTATATTGAACTGTATAAATAAAACTGAATTGAATAATTAATCTAATACATGTATTGGCTAAATGTAAAAGTGAGCTGCAGTCAGATCATAGTTTTGTGGCAACATGAAGTAGGCTACATGTTCATCTTTTAACTATATTTTACCCCCTCTTTCTCTCTCTCTACAGTTTTTAGTTCCCAAACTTCTAAGTAATATTCAAGTCAACCCATACATTTTTGGAGTCAGATTAATTGTAGTTTCTCACAATATTTGCCCCCATGCTTCAGTTTTAAGTTTAAGACCATGCATAGGAGTCCTACTACAATAGGTCCTTTGTTTAATCCCTACATCTGTAATCCACTCAAAACTTGGTATTTAGTAGTACAGTGTTAAATTGAGTGTATTTAATATTATATAGCATTTTTGTTTTTGCACTGCTACCAGCACCATACAATGTAATTTCACCACTCCGTTCACATGCTCATACTGCAGTGGGAAGCTCAGACTTTCAACCTGCTTACCAGAGGGAAAACCTAACCTGCTGTGTTACCACTGCCCTTACAAATTTAATTTATATAGCTCTGTGGCAATAAAAATACACTGGCCGAATGTAAAGAAGGACCTGACAGATAAAATCAACATTGAATATTTATCTGTCTCTGTCTGCCTTTCTGCTCCCAGTATTTATAAAATTGACAGTCTGGGCCATTCCTACAGCATTGTGTTTATCTTGACAAGCTTATTGATTGTGTTGTTGGAATGGAGACTGCACAGTAGTTGTGTGCATAGGTAAAGTCTGACTGATTAAAGGTATTCAAGGATGAATGCTATTACAACGCCACCACATCAGTGGGATGCATGTGGGAGGATGTTAAGTGCTCTCTAACATAAACTTAGAGGTTGTTGCATTTTGCATTATCTCTTTTTCTCCCCTGCCTTGATGGCTTGTCATCTTTGGTGAGTCACAGTAAATATCTTTGTCTAAGGTCAGTCTCCCACAGACAGGCTGTATGAACTCTTATTTTTTCCTCAAAGAAATTGTGTGGGAGGAGGGAAAAATACCAAAGTGTCAAAGCCAATGAATGTCCTGAATTATGAGCACTGACAGAGTTTGCCCCAGCCTTGGCATTTTGTATTTCATGTGTGAATGAAAAACACACGCACAACAAGCATGAGATAAATAGCCCTACCAAATGTGATGTTTCAGCTGCAATAAAATCTAGCTATTTTTTATTATTATTTTAAAACTGCCTATTTTGTGCTAGGTACTCAGTAAGTATGCATCTCTTAACAAATTAATAAATAGACCTACACCGTACGTTGCGACAAAGAAACAGCGCCCTTCATAAAGCACATTTTCGAGATCCATCATTCTTAAACCTTTCACTTCGTCTTGCGGCCTACTCATATATCGAGAAATTGTTACATGATCACTGCGTATTACAATAAAGCTACTCTTCTTGTCTTGAACTTTGTAGGCTACTTTCGGCCAGTTTATGGTTAACTTCACAGTTATTTCGCGGACATAACGTATAATGTGACGTCACCATCTAACTGAGACGCACGGGGCCTGGTTAAAGAGCGTAAAGCACGCAAAGACCGAAAGGCTGCTCAACGGAACAGTGAGGCTCTCCTCTCCAACGAACAAACCTAACAACTTAAAATGGGAAACTGTCAAGTGGGTATTTCTAAGCTACCTTGTTTTCTTCGCTTAATTTCACTAACACTGAACAAAAAACGCCCCGACCATGGCACACACAAGGATGCAGATTTAGCTAAGAAAATGTAACATAGTCCAATTAACGTGCCTCGTCATCAAAAAAAGCGTCGGTTAACACTTTTCTACTACTAAATCTTATCATAGTTTATCCGAAAAGTAATATGAATATTCGTTTTGTTCGTTTGTAAACTTGCTCATCAACCATGGCATCGGTTTTTGCTGTGTTTGAAAGAACAATCTTTTCGCTTTTTACTCATAAATAGGCTATGTTATATGTCTGAAAGATGTTTGTAGACTGAACGATGTTTGTCAATTAAATAAATTAGAGTATTTTCTCTTAAAAGTTTTCCGGTTAGAAACTCTCACATGCGACTAGGCGATGGAAAAAAGAGGGGAGGAAGCGACCGCTCCTCTGCGGAATTCGTCACAATCCCGTTAGCTGAGGGTAAACAGTGAATGAGTCTGCATCTGCACAGCAAATGGGTGGTATTAGCTGGGTTGTTTGGGGGTTTTGAGGGGCCAAGGCTACACCCTGTTTGGATAACAGCAGCTGTGCAGACAGCTATGCGAATTCCAGTCAGTCTACTCATTATGGTGCAGAGGCTCCGCCTACCTTCCCCCATCTTGCCGTTGTCCCATTCTATGCATGCCAAAGAATAGTAGGCCTACCTACACACAGTACGCATAAATTAAAATTGGCCTACAACTGCCCAAAACAATTACACTTCTTGCCTTTTGTTGAGAAAAATGCCGACGTGTTCTTTAGCACAGTAACATTTTTTTGTGCCTACCAACAGCCCACAATTGTTCCTTATGAGGAGTTTGATGTAGTTGCTGACATCAAGGCAATCCGCAAGGCATGCAAAGGCCTGGGTGAGTCACATGCTATCTTTAGTGTTTAAATTTGCCTTCCTCTTTATAGAACTTCTTAGTTGTGTGGTTCCAATTGCCTACGTTTTTCCACCATCTTCACCAAAAAGATGACTGGAGAAGTTCAATGTAGTACACTTATTCCAAAAAGTGTTAGTATCCACATAGATGAACCTGACACAGGTTATTGTTAATGTTTCAGGGACTGATGAGCAGGCCATCATTGACATACTTGCCAACCGCTCTGCTGATCAGAGGATGGAGATAAAAAAGGCCTACTTTGAGAAATATGATGATGTGAGTTACCAAAGTATTCTCTTCTCTAAAAATATTTTCTCTTGCTCTCCCTCCCTGTGATTTGGCATGGTATAGATTTATTGTTTAAAAGTGCTCCATGAGATGTTGCAGGAT
>JAGFZM010000256.1:240313-252490 GCA_017657215.1 Limnothrissa miodon | reverse complement strand
TCTCTCTCTCTCTCTCTCTCTCTCTCTCTCTCTCTCTCTCTCTGGGACTGTGTGTGTACATGATGCCATGTGCTTGTCTAAAGGAGCTGGTGCAGGTGCTTAAGAGTGAGCTGTCAGGAAACTTTGAGAATGCCATCCTCGCCATGTTGGACCATCCTCATATCTACGCCGTCAAGGAGCTTCGGCGGGCCATGAAGGGTGCAGGCACTGATGAGGACATACTGGTGGAGATACTGTGCACCTCCACCAACCAAGTGAGTCCCATGCAGCACAGCACTACATCTGCATGAATGCACTGAAGCTTTTAATGGTTATTATTGTAATCTCAATAATACATTCCTCTGATGCAAATGATTCAATTATTCCTAGGACATTGCCATGTTCAAGGAGACTTATATGCAAGGTAAGGGAAGTGTCACTCTAAAGGGATGTTCCTTATTAAGGTGTTGTTGTTGTTATAGTTTGAGTGTTGTCATTCATATTAATTAGACCAGTGTTTATTGTTAATTTGTCATTATAGTTATCTTTAGTAGTGTAAATAGCCTTGAATGCCAGTTCTGTTTATTTTTTTCTGAGTAAATCCTGTTTGCTTAGTTGTGTTGATTGTGCTGTGATGTGCTGATTGTGTTGGGATTTCGTCTTCCACTTTGCTGCACTTCTGTTCTGACACTAACTCAGAAACGGATGGACTTGGCTCATCTCATTTTTTCATTTGCGACAAATTAATTATGGGGTTTTCTGCCAAGGGGAGCACACCCATTCCTCTGAGACGTCTGGTCACCAAACAAGATCTCAGTCTCCAGCTGTCGCTGAATCTGTTGATTGTGATTTTATGACATTGTAGAAATTCCCCTCGAGTTGATGTCGTTACTAAATCCATGTCAGAAGGATTGCACATGGAGCGAAGATTGTCACTTCTGTTAGTTTACTACAGTTGTGTTGGCAGATATTCTGGACTTGTAGTGTTATTCATACTGAGCGGTAGCACAGGCCCATTGACTGTATAGTTGCCAGAGATGGCAAAAATACACACTTTCCATAATTAAAAGCATAGTTACTATGTAAAATAAGACTCTGGTAAAAGTGTAAGTATTGACTTAATTACCTAAGTAAAAGTGAAAGGAGGATAAATGTAAAAAGTATACTTGCACTTTGAAAGTAAACAGGTACTTAGCATTAATATAGACAGTACCTTCACGGAATAATGCGGAATGCTGGGGTTGAACGGAGGTGAGCATTGGATATACAGTATGTTTGTACTCGGTAACATCTTCCAGTACAGTCCAGGTCCAAGTCACACAGGACTTCTCCTTTAAACAATAGGTGAGCTGTACATTACATACATTATATACACATACATCCTCCCAATCCCAAAACCTCTTTCTCCCCCTTAACCCAGTCCATGACAGGGACCTGGAGGCTGACATTGAGGGGGACACAAGCGGGGATGTGAAGAGGCTGTTGACTCTTCTGCTGCAGGTACAAAAGGATCTCTTTGAGGCATGCTGCAAAATGGCCACTGCTGCTCACTCCTGCTTAGCCACTCCACAGTTGAGCCCTTGTGTTAAAATCAGTCTCACTCTGTTGGCATCACACACCACACCACACTACACCGCTCTCTCAGGGACAGCCAGCGTTGGCAGTCATCCAGGTCTTCTTTTCTTTGAGGGATACAATGCCATGAGTCACAAAGAGAGCCTGTATTTCGCCTCAGCTTTAGGTTCACAGGAACAGGAATCACAGGATTTGCCATACCCCCCGCCCCACACACACAAACACTCAAACACACAATGCACAGCACCTATCCACATTCCCTACTCAGTCCTAGCTCTCATCCCTCCTAGGGCACCAGAGACGAGGGGTATGATGTGGATGAGGACCTGGCTGAGCAGGACGCCGTCTCCCTGTTTGAGGTATAAACACTTTTTTGATGTGTTTGTCCTCCTGGTTTCTTCAGAGTTAACCCATATCACTTGCATCTTGGTCGGCTGTAAGCTGATTAAGTGTTCCTTTCATGCCAGGCAGGGGAGGGACGTTTTGGGACAGATGAGTCCACATTCAGCTACATCCTGGCCACCAGGAACTACATTCAGCTGCAAGCAACTTTCAAGGCCTACGAGCGGGTTTGTCTTCCCCACAATTTCCTGCAATATTGTCAGTGCTAAAGGAAATCCAAGAATGTCTGAAGGGCATTAAACAATATGAAAACAAAACACATTGTAAACAATAGGTCACTAGACAAATTAGAATTTTACTGAAGGTATCGCTGTCTGTTTCCATTTTTGGTGCAGCTGTCGGGAACAGAGATTCTGGACACTATTGAGAACGAGACTTCGGGCACACTGAAAAAATGCTACACTGCTCTAGGTTAGTGATACAATCAATAATTCAACTCCATTAATATAACAATTGGACCCTAAATCAATTGCACTCTTTCAGACAAGGAATATGATCTCAGTGAAGGATGTTGTTGTTGCTGTTGTGTTGTAGTGAGGTGTGCCAAGAACCCTCAGCTCTACTTTGCTCGTCGCCTAAACTCTGCCATGAAGGGGGCTGGTACTGATGAAGACACTCTCATCCGCCTCATTGTGTGCCGTTCTGAGGTATGACCCTTATACCTTGTACATTTGTAACACCTTTCATTAACAGTCATTTTGATATGTAGGGGATAAAGCTGGTATGCTTTTATAGAAGGAAGTCATTAATGAGGTAGAAGCAAAGGATGCAATGCTAATGTAGAGTTCCCTTCTCCAAATTCACTGGTGAAGGAATTAACATACAACCTTTCAACCCGTCAGAAAACACTGTTCCATTTTGATATGTGAGGGATAGCACTCATGTGCTGTTACGGAATTAGTTAATGTCTATTGATGTAATGTAAATGTATGTCAAAACGTGATTTGTAACGTAAACGTAAAAACGTAGTTTTATTACTGCTTAATGTACTTTCATTAAACAAATCTCATTTTGAATGGCTAGATTGACCTGGAGACCATTAAGGACATGTACCTGGAGAAGTATGACGTGTCCCTGAAGGATGCTATCAGTTCTGAGTGTGGCGGTGATTTCAAGCGTCTCCTATTGGCCATCTGCCATTGAGAAGAGCAGAGGCCTTAGGAGGAGACATGGAGGTAGAGAGCGAGCACCCTTAGAGGATCAGGGCTGCTCTGGAGCACAGATATATCCAGCAGTACAGACTAACACAACTCACCACCAAATATAGGTCCTTCAGTCCTCAATACCCTCAAAAACCTGATACCTTAGGGTGGGAGACAGAGAGAGAGAAAGAGGGGAAGAAGAAAACGGGAGAAGAAAAAGGATTTATTTTTGAAAAGGTTGACAGAGACAAGGGTGGAAGTAAGAGGGAGTGCATGTGGAATGATGGAGAGAGATGGGGCAGAGGGGAGTTAAATCAGACAGCAAACTTAGCGTAGCACATAGTAAATATGACTAACAGTATTACAGTATTTTTTTATCTTGTTGTTTTTCTTGCCCCTGCTACAGCATATGCTTTCATAGCTTAGACTTACTATTGAGATCATGTGAGTTGATTCGGAATTGACTTCATGGTTGTTGGAAAACATGTCTCCATGTGAAAGCCAGTTTAGGCCAGTCCAAACTAATTCAAGTCTTGTGGCAAAGGGCTTAATGAGTGAGTTGGATGGCTGACTCACACATGGGCGTTACCACAACTCTTCCAGCATTTCATACACCAGGCCCACAACAGAAGATAATAGACACAGAATATGCCACTATATCCTATGTTATTATGTGTCTGACTTGACCTTCTTGTCCTACTTTTTAGATGGTTTGTTCTGTTTGCTACAGCTATTTTGCTTGTGTAGGAAACAAGATCATTGTTCGTGCCAGTATCTCCCACCCAGAGTAAAACCCTTATGTGAAGCTTCTGATTATTTAAAACAATTATGTGCACTTACTCATCACACGTGAATGAAACAGGAAAATGTGAAGGATCTTGTGCATGAAGGCACACCATATGCTGGGTAAAACATGAGTCAGCTTTGGTTCATGATGAACAATAATCAGCATTTTATCAGCAAGTTATAAGCAGTAATGTCATGACAATTAGGCTTCAGTTAGACTCTTACTATATTTATATTCATATACATTCTTTTGCAATCAGTAACACAATCAAATAGTGTAATGAAGCCACATCAATGCTTGTTTGAGTTTTACTTGTATCACATGAAAATGAAATTTTAATGTTTGACACCAAACCTGTGCATTACATTAAGAGCTCTCCCTTTATCTATTATATTTTTTCTATTAGAAAATTAACAAGTTATAAATTCTGGTATTTATCAATTTATTGTAGATGTTATCATGGTATTAACAGAATAAAATAATTTTACTTTTTACAGAGAAAATATTTAAGAGAGGATTACATACACAGTAGTGTCATACACTAATGATGTTTGGTGGTCATCTCTACTGATGGTGCATAAGGTCTAACCAATTATTCCTTTATAAATTATAATGGTTGGCAGCTTGTGATGTTATATTTTTAACATGTGTCCTATTAGCAGTATTTACTTTACATACTACAGACATAAAACGGACAGTTGTATGGACGTAATTTTTTTTTTTTTTTTTTTTTTTTTTTGTGGGGGGGGGGGGGATAAATGTAACAAACCAACAACTTGGACCAAATGGCCTGTGCCTCAGTGAAACAATATACATTGGAGCTAAATAAAAGTTCTAATAACAACATTCATATGTACTGGAATTCTTTTTTGACACATTATCCAATGTCTCGCGTTTCAGCAATCATGTGCCGGGTCCGCTGGGTTATTATTAGTATTCTTATTAGCCTATCTTTATTATTATTATTAGTAGTAGTAGTATATGTAATAATAGTAGCAATAGTATTATAATTATTTTATAATATAGTTATTTTTATTATTAGAAGTAGTATTCCTAAGGTCCATATTTAATAGACTGCCTCTTTCAGTCACTGAATTGAAGAGGGATTGTCCTTTTGCGCACACTCAAAGTCCCAACAGTCACTGCATTTCAGCGGTGTGTTCAGCGTTCGCGTTTGGTTGAGCTCTGTGCTGCTACTGGCTGTGCGGTCTGTCACCCTCACCACATCGCCTTCCCATTCAGCATCAAAGCACAAAGAAAGGGGAAATCACCGCCCACTGTTTTAATTGCATCGTTAAACATGCATTTTCGTTTGACTAGATATATAGCCCCACAGGACCTAATACAAAGCCAGAAAACAGTCCTGGAAAGCCGATGTCAACCCGAGCAATCAATGTCCCTCTTCCTCAATGTGACATCTTCTGAGGTATGTGGGAAATCTGCTTCCTACAGTATGAAATATCATTGGTCATGTGCGCACAGCGCCTTTTCTGTTTGCGGATTAGTGGGTAACATTTGCATCCATCTTGGTGTAACGTTAAAGTGACTCATTAGCCCATCGACTTGTATGCGAATGTGTTGCTCTGGCATTTATTGTCGAAATGGGATGGTGTACCTACTTAAGTGTTTGTATAGTTCAGTAAATAACATTCAGTGTGACAGTTACTTTTATTGCTATAATAAACTGACAAGTCAGGTATGGAAATCCACGTGGTTAATTATTATCTAAATAGATTTTTGTTGGTGTTCTTTTTAATTTGACTAGATTATCTTGTGTGATTATTAGGCCTAGTGATCACCCTCACATTCATTGAACATAAATAAGTAGCGAGAAGAAATTAGATTAAAAAAAAAAAAGATCAACTGAAGTCAGTCTTCAGCTTCGAACTGTTGAACACTTTGTACAATGAGATCTGAGGTGGTATGGCTCATAGAACCCTGCTAATATACAAGCCTCAAAGTATTGTTTTTTTTAGGGTGCTAAAAAAATTTCTGGTCTCCCACTTCCCATCAGAGCCTCCATAGTCTTCTCCTCCTTTAGACATGTCATCCTCACTGTGGCATCAGGAACCCTCGGCATACTCCGCCAGTATAGAGATTGACTCCAGCTCAATGCGCAGGAAGGCGCGACCCAGTGGCGTCCAGCCATGGATGAAGCAGGAGTGTGACCTGGATGTGGGCCTTTGGGACAACGCCAACTCGGGAACCACCAGTGATGCAGAGCAGGACAACACTCTGAGCAGCGCCATGTCCAGTAAGTCTCAGATGTAAGATGGTAATGGGCACTCCCAACCCCAGGCTCTAAAATGCGCAGATCCGGCATATCACTCTACAAGCTCCCATTGGTTCTGCTTCATAGTATTAGATCATAGTTCATAGTATTAGATCATAGTTCACCTCTTAGCAACACTTTTTTGTAGCTCAATGAAATTTTTGATTGTTCAGTTACAGAAATTATATTTGTGGGTTTATATGACACAGTTTCATTAAATTATCCAATTAATTCACATTAAATCCCTTACATTCTTGTTATATGCTGTTCATTTCCATATAATTCCCAAGGGAAATGATTAATATGGAATATATTTTAAATTCCTGAACAAACACTCTCTTGTAACCCTAGTTTTAATGAGCTGACAATAAAACTGGAAATATAATCAAATAATTTTTTAGTCTGCCACATGCCACAATTTATGCATGAAGTTGCATCTTGCAACGACAGGGGAGGTACACTAGGTGGCACTCATGATGCATCTCACAACTCAGTGAAACTATAACCAAATGTGTAAGACTAAGAGAGATCTGTGCGACGGCTTGTTACTATCTTCAGCAGCCACCTCTCTTGAGGGCCTTCCGCCCAGCATCATGCTGACCATCACCAAGCTCCAGTGTCTGCTGCAGAGCCGGCAGGAGCGCATCCAGGCACTGGAAAGACAGGTGGAGGACCTGCAACAGGACCGCAAGTTCCTCCGCACACAGATCGAGAACCTCACCAGCACTCGACAGCCAACTGCTCCAGAGCGTAAGTCAGGAGGAAGGAGAAAATTGCTGTCAGATTACATAGGAAGACTCACTTACAGTATAAGAACCATGGAGTCAGTTTAATTAATATTTCTACACTAAAGGTAGCTTCAACTTTTCAGGCATTTTTAGTTATGAAGAACAGCATGGAAATTGAAATTCCAGAGCAGAAGTAATTTATCACACAAAAGTATTTTGCTGAGCACTTTTTTCATTGACTTCCTAATGTGCATATTTTGACCTGGTGACCTCTGCGCAGCTCCTAAACCCAGCAAGTCTCAGCACTCGGAGTCCAAGCAGCGAAAGCGTCCACGGAACACTTCTTCTGACTCCAGCATCTGTAATGACAGCGGGTCTGAGCTGTCCATCTCCTCCGCCTTCTCAGGGGCCTCCAACGACCTGCGGAAGAGGAAACACCACAAGGAGCGGAGGAAGGGGAAGAAAGGAAAGGACTACAGCAGGAAAAGAGGTTGCCAAAAATGTTGCCTAAAACTATTTCGTCTGCCTGTTTGGTTTGTTTTGTTTTGGTTATTTAGTTTAGTCCACATTGTTGACAGTCCCTCAGAACTTTGTATCAAGTGAGCGTTGCTAAACAGAAGGGAATTCTATGTTTCAAATGACCTCTAATTCACCCACAAATTGGCAGTGAGTCTTTGCATAATTCAGTAAAAGCATGAGATTACTCTCTTTTCTAGTAACCAAATTAAGATTGTGTATTCAAATAGTATGTTTAAGGGTTGACACGTTCTGTTTTTTGTCAGACAGTTAACCAACAGGCCTTTATCAGTCTATATCAGACTACCACAAATATTTACAACACACTTACCCAAAAATATTATTGTGCTGCATTGTGTGTCAGAAAACCTGCAGTTTTTTGTTCTCCTGACTGCCGTTATTTTTTGTAAGAGTATTTTCCCCTCTGCCGCAACTTCAACAGCTACAGGGGTACAGTACGTCATTCACCGCTACAAGCAGGTGCTGTCGGCCTTCAACAAGAAGAAGAGCATGAGCGGAGCCTTCCGCCACTACGGCATTGACCGCAACACCATCGCCAACACAGCGCCCATCGCTGAGCTGCACCTGGCTGCCAAAGAGACCTTGGCCCTGGTGGGGCTGTTCCGGCCACGAGAGGAGACGCTAGTCAGCTATGCCCAGAAGTGTGCGCTGGTCATCGAGGCCGATGAGGGCTTGTCCAGGAAGATTGAGCAGATGAAAGCCACTGGTGAACTGCTGCCCATCACTGCCAAAAAAGCTAGGGCTCTTGCTCTGGTTGGCCATTAGATGGTGCTCTTAGAGAGACTTTGGCCATGTTTTGGCAAGGGGACATAGAGTATAGGCTGTGTGATAGATTTACTCATATGTTAGAGACCACATTCAACATGGAATTTTTTCTCTTTTAAGCTATTATGAAGAAAACAGTACAACAATCACACATGATTGTAAAAGACAAACTGCCTGCATGTTTTTCTAAATATGGTGTGAGCACAAAGCTTCTATTTCCTGCCTTGTGTCTGTGAGGAACTGTGTTGAAAATTATCTTGAAGTCAGTCTAAAAACTACATTATATTTATGAAATGAGAGTTAGCCCATTCATCGGTCAAAATGGCATGTTTAACATGTTTTTATTGGTCCAAAATAATCTTTTTTGTTTCAAAACAAGAGGTATGACCTGTAGTGGTTTGCTGAATGAATGACATGAGGAGTAGAAACTCACTTCTATAAGTCCCTGGAGCTGGATAACTCATTTTTTGATAGCTTTTTGATATGGTATGTTTAGACATTTCACTGAATAATAATTAAAAAAAACTTTATTATGGAGAGAAATCAACAAATGAACAATATAAATTGTATAATATAAACCTATTTGTATGGTAAATGAGTCATAGACATGAGAATGTGTGTTGTGCATATAACTTTAGCTGAGGAATTTTGAAACGTGACTGCTATGTAACACTATACAACTATACTGTAAAATTCAGTACTTGAAGTCTTAATAAATAGCAAGTGTCTTGTGAAATGACTGACAAAATCAGATTTTAGGAAAAAAATCACTTAATAAACCTTTGGCATTTTGAAAGTGGTATTCACTGATATCAGTTAGTGAAGCTTATTGTTTTAAAATACTGCTTTTATAATAATTGCCCATTTTAAAATTAGGCTTTGAGGTGTTTGGCCTGGTGTCAGAAGAGGAGAGTATTTTTAGCCTGCCAATTTGACCAAGGAATATGTGAGACCATACTGACAGATGGTACAGGATGCTTGGACATCCTTGGTTGGCGCTAAGTGACAGAGTGGTGTTTCCATTGCCAGACCTGCTGTTTGTAGTCCATGCTGAGAGACAAATGGCTTGTGTGGTATATGGTGTGTGCTGGGTGAATTATATTCCATCACTCTTCCCTTTTAAAGACCTGCTCTCCCTGATCACTCTCTTTGGTCCCACCATTTCCTGCAGCATTGTATCTTCTGTTTTTGTGTATTTCCCCTTTTCCTCTGTCTGTCTCTAGAGGGAAGAGTGCTTTCACTGCCCTGCTAGATAGAAGCATTCTTCATGTCCTTGAGGTGACCGATGCATTCTATGAGTTTGGTCATGAGGAGGGTGTGCCAGCCACATTTCCACACCACCACTCCTAACCGCAGGGCCTGAAATGTCACTTTCATCACTGCACCATCTCAGCATTTCCCCCTCAAACACGTTTATTTACTCAAGTCGCAAATGGATTGACACGATTGACCCATCGCCCTGTAAAGACAACAACTATTCTTCCTTTCATCAATATAAACCAGTGGCTATAAAGAGATGACACTGTGACCCAATGACAGCATCTAGTGTTGTGATAATGTCCCAAAGGCAGCTGAGGAAGTCCTTGAGGGATGTGCTTCTGCATGGGCTGGGGAGTGGAAGAGCAGTGGCGTCTGCAGCATCCGCAGATGAGTGCCTTCCAAGAGGCTGGCTCCAAGGGTTTGGTGGGTGGGTT
Source organism: Limnothrissa miodon (assembly GCA_017657215.1). Classification (NCBI taxonomy): domain Eukaryota; kingdom Metazoa; phylum Chordata; class Actinopteri; order Clupeiformes; family Clupeidae; genus Limnothrissa; species Limnothrissa miodon. The sequence goes on along the minus strand of JAGFZM010000256.1, from coordinate 242,609 downwards.
TGTGGCCACAGCATGGGACTTTAGAGAGGGTTCTTATAAAACATCTGATTGTGCAGCAGGTGCAGATTCTTCAGTCAGTTTGCAGTGTACAGTATGTGGCAGTCATGACACTGACAACCCAGGCCTTGCATCGCAGCCAAGATGGTGGCAGAATAGAAGACACCTGCAGCCTCTATTGCCGGAGTGACTGGTATTGACCAATAATAGCTCATGACAGGAAGCAATCGTCAGCTGAGTGAATGAGGAAAATAATGGCCGGCAGGTCATTTACTGTGTAATCTTTTTTAACAGAATTTTTCCATATCCATATTCATGCCTAATGACATAATTATCATCATAAGACTGGGATGAACGTCATCAAGCTCTTCACAGCATTTCACAAGTCATCAGCTCCTTTTGCCAAAGCGCTGTGCCCGCTTTTGTGTTCCATGGAAACCATGCGATTGGAACAGCGGGGTGACACCATCTGATGAGTCACAAAACAATCTGACTTCTTTTTCTCAAGCAATTTGTTGTGCAACAAAAAAGGCTGAACCAGCAGAATGTGAGGGAGCAGTAGAACTGCAATCACACACACACACATAACCCCAAATTATAATTGGCTTTGGCCTTGACCTGGTGGATGGATGGATGGATAGATAGATAGATAGATAGATAGATAGATAGATAGCACTTCGATTTTAATATTTATTTGATTTGACCCACCACTTGCTCATATTTATTCCACTGATTTTTATTGAGAAAAGTAAGATAACTAAAAGTAAGTGAGGCTTAAGAACCAAGTTTCAGACACATGTAAAATACTTTTAAAAATTCACTGTAATTGCTCCAACATACTGTAGAGGAAAATGTCATATCCATTCGTCGAGGGACATCAATGAGTCTCTTTTACCTTGCAATGAAACTCGCTATTTTAACTTGAAAAGAGAGGTGGCCAATTGATCAGTTCATGCCTATGACATTTGGAGTCTGGTGACCGCTGGTCGGTAAGCCACGCACACAACCCTGCACTTTCAAAGCAGATCAGGCTCATTATTGTATCCATTGGCAAAGGTCTCTCTACATCATCTCTCAGTCAGAGCCATGAAAGGGAGGTATAGGGGAGATGCTCAGCATGATCCCAGAGCCTATCAGTTCATAAGCCTATCAGTCAATAAGCAGACCAAAACACAACACTGCTTGCTATTTATAATCAAACCTCCACTGTCAAAATCACTCAATTTCTCTAAAACAGATAAGCCTCACTTTATTTGACAGCAATGTTTTGCTTCCACTTGAAGAGTCAGAAGTGTAATCATAACTAAATGTTTTTCTTAGTTTAGAATTGAAGACGTGTGTTCTCATATAACAGGTTAATTCTCAAACATACATACATATCACACACAGAGTAAACCTTCAAGGGCAAAGGAAGGCGGACAGACTTCACACCTGCACTCTTTCTGTATTCATAGTTCATAAACCCAGAGGCATTCAGACTGTTAGCCAGAGTGCTGTAGAAATCTGTCGCTGGCTGCAGGCATTTCATTTCAGGCGGGCATGTCACTGGGCAGTCATTGTGGGTCCTAGTGGGGGGTGGCCATTGTTCTGCCTCAGGGAGTGTGACTAATGCCTTAAAATAACCTTCTCACCATTCAGAAGTGGGTCAGAGAGTGATGTCTGTACCAGGGGAACCAGGAGAAAGAGGTGCACCATGGGTGTTTTTCACTCTAACTACTGATGCAGAGCAAGAAATATTGATGGCACAAGTGTCCACCCAATGCACTGCTACATACTGGAGGCCTTCACCACACTGAGAAAGCTATTTTAGGTTTCTTGTTACATGTGCAGTCAATGAATGTGACTTCCTGTTGTCTGCAATCCGTTGCGTTCCTGTGGGGTGTAGTGAGGGTCTTTATGCTGTGCACCTGACGTTTGTAAGTTTGCTGATACCACCTTGTAACACTTGGGGGTGCCATTGCATTCCTGTTTGTGGCATATCCAGGGGCCAGACACACCTGGCTTTTCAGCTGGTGATTTTCCATGTGCTAGAAGAACTGTGCGGAGAATTAACACAGATTACTTTCTTACATTATCAAATTCATGGAATATTTTTATTTTAGGCCAATAGAACTTCAGGGGCGTGATCTCGTGCATACCACATGCTTTAGTAAGGTTACTAAAGGTTAATAAAGGGTACTACTAACTAGACAGATTAGTTGAAATGTTTAAATGATGCAGCATTTTAAAGTACCAGAAAAAGATAATAATTTGTGACAACTACATCTGGCTAAACTCCTGAAATCGTGTTCCTGCTCCT
>JAGFZM010000256.1:233788-240303 GCA_017657215.1 Limnothrissa miodon | reverse complement strand
TCTCTCTCTCTCTCTCTCTCTCTCTCTCTCTCTCTCTCTCTCTCTCTTTCTTTCTTTCCCTTTCCCTTTATCCCTCCTCTCTCTCCCAACCCTTCAATGACAGTCTTGAGGTATTGACATTGCTTGCCTGTTTCCCCATCTGGCTGCCACTGATAAGAACTTGGAAGGGGCTTCTGGGTAATAGTCTCACCAGCTTACAAAGCGGGGGCATAATGTATTCTGGAGGAGAGGCCTGCCGCGTAGTCACCCCCAGTCTCAGTCTACCACTGTTTTCCCTCTCTCCCCCCACCCCCCTCCTCTCATGTTTGTCTGTCTTTCCTTTCCCTCCTCACTGCGTTTTTTGCTGTCTTTGTTCCCCCCTCTTCATCCACATGTAGGGGACTTTAATAGTGGCAGTCAGCAAATGCTGTCTGCAGGAGAGTGTGATTGCTGATGATCCACCAGCGCATTTGAGCACCCATCTCAGTCTCAGAGGGAAACAAAATGGCCTCCTCTCCAGGAGAGAAGAAATATTAGCTACACGGACTACAGAATAACCTGTAAAACGAAAAAGAAAAAAAAGGGAGAAATCCATACAAATATTGGTAATTTTGTTCTCACATTAGCAGCAAGAAGGGGGGTTTGAAGCAATGCTATTTCACGCTTAGAGTAAATCCTTTTGGATTTAAATGAGATATTGACTAGGTTTCATTTTGAATAATGTGGCGATCAGCAGAAAACGGAACAGATATAAACATCACCACAAGGACAATGAAGTCGACACCTGAAATTGAAAGCTGAATATATTATGACTGGACTGTTATAGGCTCTTTAACTTACTGCACAGAGATGGGCATCTGGTGAATGTGGGCTATATTTGTGACAAGTTGCCTTTCTAATCGTCTGTCCTTATATACAGGTATGGCATCCAGCAGAAAATGTTTCTTCATTGTTTTAAGAAGGACATTGTTTTCCTTCCTGTACACAGTTCTTGATGCTCTTAGTGCTTGCAACCTAACCCCAGGTGAGCAGTATAATGTTAGAATATGTCCCTCTGGAGATGCCACTTATGTATTTGTGTCTTTCAGTACTGAGATGCAGTGGTTTACATGCATCACTATTGTTTTTAGATATGAGGATGGGAAACATTTCGCAGTGATCCAAAAGCAGCATAGAGATTTGGATTACCGGTGAAACAAGAAAGTGAGAGAATGAGAAAGAGACTTGGGGAAAGTAAGAATGTGCTTAGCAGAAGGTAGGATCGCTGGGCAAAAAGATATATGGTATGCAACACCATGCAATGAACTCACAACGTCACATAGAGAAAAAAAATACTGAAAAAGAATCGAAAACGCCCCTTTCTTCCTGTCCATCCATTGGCTGATCACGCAGTGACGTGGACAAATAGACGTCAGCGAGCCGTCAGAGCAAGTAACAAAAAAAGACAAGTAACCAAAAAAGATGTGTGAAAATGGCTGCGCATGGACTTAAGCTTCGTCACGCCCAGTCCATAATCCACCACCCAATAACAGTGCCCCTGGCATCAGGGTGCTCACTTTCCATTTAGATGGCGCCAAAGGGTGGGCACACTGGCAAGCCTCATTCCCTGCCCACCCCCCCACCCACCCCGTGTTCCCATTATCCACACCCAACTTCGCAGTCTAGACACAAGGAAAGTATGAAGCTCTCCTTTTTTTAGCACAGCAAATCGCCGAACAGGACCTCTCCCAACCCCCTTATGTCTTGTGGGGTCTCTCTCTCTCTTTTAGGGGTTAATGACGGATAAAATTAGGTGAGCCACGAATCACCATAAACACCACTGGCTATCAGCACTGTCATATTACCAGCCAGCCCAGACAGATGGGGGGGGGGGTATCGAGGGGGTAGCAAGGGAGATGGATTGGTTGGTGGGGGAGGCTTGTGTTCTATAATGTTAGCTGCTTCTCTGAGATGTTGGGATTGTCTGAGTCAAAGGATGTTGTGGTCAGGGATCCTTGCGGTGTAATGATTCCCTTAGCATGCTACTGGCCCTTTACAGACAAGCATCCAAATGAAATACCAGCAAAATGTGGACCTTGTCAAAAAGTCAAATTGTGTTTGTGTGTGTGTGTGTGTGTGTGTAGCTTCTGCTGTTATAGGCTGTGCATTACCTGGGTAATCATCCTCTTTTTGCCCCACCATTCTATTCCTTCACTTGCGCTGACCCCTTATTATAGCAGCAGATGCTAATTACACACTCCTGGCTTTCCCAATGAGCTGCAGAGGGGGAGTCTGCTGCCATGGCCAGACGGAAATTTCTAGAGCGCGTCCTCCCACCAGACGGGGATAGAGGCTGTCGAAGGTGGTGAAGTATCAGTAAGTCTGTGTGGGTCGAACAGAAAATCATCTCTGGGACTAGCCTTGATGACCTTATTTATTAGAGTTGATGACATTAGTACATGTACATCTATGCACACACACACACACACACACACACACACACACACAAACACACACACACACGCACACACACACACACACAGACTGATGTGCTGCCAAAATGCCAAAATGATAACAGTGTTTTGTCTTTGAAAGGTGGCCATTTTGTTTTCTCTCCACCCAGACACTGGCAGTCCAGCCCTCTCCCTCTCTCCACTTGAAGAACAATGCGATGTGAGTCTTAAGCAGGAGCCTGAGGCTGAGAGAGGCCATATCCAGAGAAAGGACGAGCATGTTGGACAGAGAGAGAAGTGGGACGGGCAGGGGACGCCTGGAAGTTGCTGTGCCTAGAGGGCGTTGTCTGGGCGTGAGGCGCTCTGATGAGGCATGCATGCCCGACTGAATGGGACAAGTCAACGTAGCGGAGCGCAGGATTCGACGGATGGGAAAAGCCTTGCCTCAGGCCTACTGCATAGCCTCTGTATCTCTCTGTCTCCCGTTCTTTCTTCCTTTCTTCTCCTCTTCCTCCTCTCTTCATTTTAAAACCCTTGCCATATCGTCATCCCATAATCTGTGCCAGAGTATTGGGCGCTATGAGAACAGTGATATAATAGGCTTAATCTCTCCCTGACTTTGCCCATTAACAAGTAGTCACCCTGGGCTGTCTTCACAAACTAAGCAATTGCTCACTGCAAGAGCAACATACTGTGGTAGGCATCTACGCGAAAGCCTGAAAGTTATGCAACCGCAGAGTGCATTTTAGACATGCAGGAATGAGTCATTTGATTGCTTGGAAGAATCTGGCCATTACATTCTGAGAGCCCACACCCACACACAAACACACCCACACACACACACACAAATAGAGAGAAGGAGAGAGACTGCGGTCTAAAGATGTTGTGAAGGGGCTGTGGAGGGGACAGAAGAGGTCATCCTTGAGTAGTGACGCAAAAACATGAGTCCACTCGGCCTATCTGAAATGTTGCACAATGTCTGCGGAGGTAAACACTATCAGTGTATAACAATGTATGTCAGTATACAAACAAAACAGTTTAACATCAGTGGTGTGTTTTCCTGCATCTCAACAATAAATAATTATGTCGATGAACTGCCCTTTAATGTGATCACATCACAATGTTATTAAAACACGTTAAAAAAAAGCTAAATGTTACAGTATTTTATATTTTTAATGCCGTAGATAACCAATGGACACAAATGTTCTTGTATTGCAGTTTTTCATGGAAAAAAAAAAAAGCAAATGAAAGTCTTCTTGGTGGGGAGATTTAACTGCGAATTCAATTAGTACATCAAAGAGTGCTATAAATATGAAATCAATCATACCAATGTGTAATAGTTCAATTGAACCATAACAAATGCAGTGAGATTAAGATACAGAGTGGATTTATGCAAAGCGGAGCAGAGCAGGAGCTGCCTTTTACTGTAGCATAAAAAGGCTGATTCTTTTTGTCCCAGCATTTCCTTTATAACTTCAGATTGACTGTGTGGATATTTCTTATCTTGTTCATCATCTGCATGACTGACCCAAATGCCACTTCATCTTCATCTTCAATTTTTTTTCTCCTCAATTCATTATGTAGGGCAACAATCTAAATTATATGATGCAAAATGAAGTGTGTGTGTGTGTGTGTATATATATATATATATATATATATATATATATATATATATATACATTTTCTGGGCTTATGTGCACTCTTGTGTTGTCACTAACAGACCAGTGTTACACACTATCTCCACATACCCTACCATCCACCCCCTTATGAGTTGGAGTGTGTGATAGGGTGAGAAGATGCTGGTGGTTGTGATTGGTGATGGGATGGGTGGTGAGGCTCCTCACCCCCACCCCCACTCCTCCACTATCAGCCCCTTGCAGCTGGGCCAGACACGCTCGGTTGCCCCCGCACAAAGCCGCATCCATACGTATGCACTCGAGCAGGCGATGCATTCAGCCCACGTGCTGACCACCCTCCTTGCCCACACACACCCACCCACACACACACATGCACACATACACACGCACACACACACACACACACACACACACACACACCACCTTCTCCTCATACTCTTTGGTGATTCCCTCCTACCCCCTGTGGGTTTAAGATTGACCTCATCAATGGCCTCATCAAGCCACTGACGTACACCCACCCCCCTTTCCCCGCCTCCCTTCCCTGCAGCCCTGCTCGTCAGCCTGCAGCCTGAGTGGCCCTCACTGTTGTCCTTGAGACCTTGTTCTCAGCCATGGCCCATTGATGCAAGGACACATAGTTTTAGCCCTGACTTTCAGCTGGACATTATGTCACCTTCAAATCTAGGTCCTGGGTCCTAGAAGCCCTCTTGTTCTAGAGTATTGTTCAGATCAATGTAGTGTTAACACAGCAAACACAAAAGTGTATTGACAGTATGAACCAACCAATCTCATTCAAGTTTCATAAGATGAGTGTTGAGTTTGTACCATTAGGTCTCGCCTCCACCTGTGAGGAATCCTATGTTATTGTGACGCAACACCTCCTGTGTGGGCTACAGTCCCCTCGCATTAGAGCCTCTCCACTCTCAACAGCATAATTGTGTTAAAAGCCATCCCCATGCCACTCAGAATCACAGCATATCGCACAGCACAGAGCTGTGTTGCTCTCTCACAACTTTCCCTGCAACGTGTCTGGAGACAGTGATAGCAACTGCTGGTAAGGGTCTCACTTCCCTAATCGAACGGCATTAGCTCCTCTTCATCACTCATTATTACATTCCAAAGCCACCCCCTCCTCACCGTTCATGATCAACACCATCATCATCACTCATCATCATCACCACTGCCACTGTTGTGTAATTCATCAATGAGGCCATGACTTAGGAATTTCTGTTATATGTTGTCTGAAATGTATATTTGTGGTTTGTGAGACCCTGGAGTGTACTGTAGTTCTGAATGTATCCAGAGAAAGGCAGCAGTTTGTGTTTGTAAACAAGCAAATGACCCATAAGTAATTGAGACAGATTCAGAGGCGGTGGGTTCTTAGTTGTGCTCAGAGTGAGAAGGATTACTGCCATTCATCATCATCAATGTGGCTGGTTCCTCAGCAAAGAAAGGAGAGGATATCTCTTTCCCTGTTGCGTAGTGTGTTTGTTTGTTTTGTTTTGTCCTGTGCTGAGCTTTAATATTTGCCTGTAAGTTAATGCCTGTATTGGTTTTCCATTATCACTTTGTGACATCGAACCAAGTAGAGACACTTAAAACCAAAATGTAAATTGCTATTGATGTAAATGCAGAAGGGGCATATTAATTATCTGAAAAGAATTAGGTGATATGTCAGGGTTTAATCAATAACTGAAAATCTCTGCTGTTCAATGTTTGTGAAGAGAGTGGCCATTTATGAGACTTGTGGTGGAGACTTAAAAGCTTTTTTGAGTAGAAGTGGACACAGTGTTGTCTAAAAGTCTACTTACTATCTCTTGTCTTGAAGTGTGATCATCTCAATAATATACCCATTCAAGTCCAGAGTATCCTGTTATCATATGTTCTTATTCAATTTTTTTTCGATTTCTAATTTCTAATTTTACAGTATGTAAAATTGGCATGAAGGAAACAAGATTGGTACAATATTGTTTTTTTTTTTTTTTGGTGTAGTATTGTCTTTTATTATTTTACTGTAAAGAGCACAGCGCTTCAGAAAGACTGCAAAAGACTTACCTCCTGTCATAAACTAAAAGAAATTGAGCCGCTCTAGTAGTTAACAAGTTTTATTCTGTGCAAACATACCTCTGGCTGGCAGTAGAAAAATGTGTCTTTTCAAATATCCACTATTTATCTGTATAAGCAAATCTTTTAACCAAAAACAAACCTTGTATAACCAAATCTTTGACTATACTGTGATTTGTGTCTGAGTTTAGTAGCAGCCTATGTTTCCAACTCTCCTGCAGAAAAGGATGAGGACAAGTAAAACAAGCCAAGACTGTGGCAAAGCAATATCCTTATCAGTTTTGTAAGTTGTAAATCTCTCTTGATTTCATTATGCCAAAGTGCTTTGGCCATATGGAATGAATCATTCAATGAGAGCCATTACTGAAATCTGACAAATTTAAAAACCAACAAGGAAATGTTC
>JAGFZM010000256.1:206288-231288 GCA_017657215.1 Limnothrissa miodon | reverse complement strand
TGGACTAAACAGAGAGAGAAAAAGAGAGAGTAAAAGAGAGGGAAACTTTTCACCATTCTCATGGTCATGATTGCTGAATCTAGACCACTTCTTAGCTTCTCTACCATACCATGCACTTTAAGGCCTCAGTAACTTTAAATTCAATGGGCGTCCTGAGAGAGACGCCATGCTTTGTTTTTGTCTGATTTGATCCAACCTTTTTATATTGTAGCCAAATCACCCTGGAGGAAAAGGCAGTTCTCTTCAAAGCCAGTAATAAAGACCTGGTGTATTCTCAGCCTCAAAGGCAATGTGGTGATGTAGAGTCAAGTGATGGGAACACTAGATGTCCCCCAAGATTGATCCATCCATGTCTGTGATCTTCCCTCTAAATGAGCAGAAGTGAAGGCAGCAAACAAACTGGCGTCTGTTGCACAGGCCGCCTCTACGATGATGAGTGCTGCTATGATGAGCTCCAACCTGCTTTTGACATCCAGGGCAGGAAGGGAGATAACAGCACATCAGTCAAAAAGGAGTGATGTCTCCTCACTCTTCCTCTTGTCATTTGCTAAAACAGTTTCTCTTACAGGATGTTATTTTGTAATTCCCTGCCACAACAAATGGGAAGCGTAATGTATTCATGTGTCTCATTATACTCCTAAAATGTAATCCTTCTCATTTAATTTCAATTTAGTTGTCCTGTTTTGTGTCCGCTGTCAATTCACATCCCGCTATTGTTACCTCTATGATCATTAAACTAATGATCAGGGCAATGTCACTAGGGCTTATGCAATATTGTGTTACTTTTTGGTAATTAATAATACATTGCTAAAGGAGTTCATCCGACTCACAGAGCTAGGCTGCTCACTCGGCTGTGCCCGTCTCTTGGGGGATATGACTGATTGATATGTGGCCATGTAGATCTTATCCCAGCAAAAAAAGTAAGTACAGATGTAAGATGTCTGATTGTTTTTTTCTTTTAAGTTTGTCTCTGATATGCCCAATGGTTTGTGGCCCCTGCAGGGACTGGCAACAGCACACTGGGTAGTGGAGGAGAGCTGTTCGGTTCCTTTGTACTGACGGGAGGTAGAGTTGAATAGAGAGCATATAGAGAGGATGAGTGCAGCAGGCATTAATGGGGGCTTGTCGAGATTAGTAAATCACACGCTTGGCAAATGTTCCTTTCTGTGTTGATTCGTAGTGTTTAACTGTTTATGTTTATGTGTGCATGTCTGTGAGAAGCGATAGAGAGAGAAAGCTAGTGAACAAGAGCAAAGAGAAAGAACATGTTGTTGGAATTTGTACTGTATTTGTATCTGTATGAGTACTGTATATGGGTGTATATGTATTGTATGTATATGTATGTATGTATGTGCATGCACGTGTCTGTGTCTAGGACTATGAAGACCTACTGCAAGGTTGTCATTTGAACATACTGAATGTGGCTGCAGCTGAATGTGAATGACTACAGTACACATTTATGTGTTTGACATTGTACTCACTTGTAGGTGTCAGCGAAAACTCTTTTTGACCTACAATTTAGGATGTAGCTGATTTATGCATATTCCAAAGTGTTACAGTAGGCTATATATAGGCGCAGTGAAGGAAGAAAGTGGAGTAAAAAAGCTGCTCATGCATTATTGTCCTAAAGTAGAACACTAAGAGAAAAGACCGTTTTGTATTTATTTACACTATTCTGCTGTCAAATTTAAACATGCATTCACATTTTCTGAAAAATGACAATCAGTGTATCACACATCATAGCGCATGTTTAGTTTAAGGGATTTTTATTGACCTTTCGGCTAAACCTGCTGGGGGGACCTCAGTCTCAGCGGTGGTTCCCCTCTCGTCCCACTGCACAAAGGTTAAACTGAAACTTTAACCCACTTACTAACACCACAAGTTTATCCCTGCTCTCGTTTCCACCTCCTTGCATGCCAGGTCTCTGGTTTCCCTAAAAGCCTCGGGTTGCTAGAACGGAGAAGAACAGACAGTTTCAGCACCATAGACGCTACGTCGTTATGTCTCTGTATTAGCACTGGATGGCATAATATTGGTGCTTTGACACTTACAGAAGTGCTACTATCGGACAGAGTACCATGATATTACGAGATGATTCCATTGGAACGTCAACGCTAGAATATGAAATAGCAGGATACACAGGGATTTCCCTGCACTCTAAAGCATGCAAAACAATTACTATTACTAGTATTACTAGTAAGTACTACTAACCCAATTACTATTATTAGTAAGAAAGACAACAACATGCACTTTTGTGAACATCACCTTGGTGTGGCATTTGAATTGGAACTGATCCTCGTTTTCAGTATTAGAGGGGTAAAGTAGTTAAAGGGTAATTTTTTATCTATTCTATTTATCAAATTTTAGCAGTCAGACTACTGTAGCATGTGGTGACTTTCATTCAACAGTCTAAAATTATGAATAATGTCAGAGTAATATGAATAGCAACCACTTATGACAACACACAGACACACCCCCACCCACAGGTTCTCTAAGGTCATCATCTCCCAGTACTGTAAATCAGCAGCAGACTAGGTCAAAGGATGTCTCTCTGTCTCGTCTAGTGTTGTGCTCAGTTGTTACCAACAGAAGGGTTATTTATTATTTACATGTCTGGGGTCTTTCATTTCCTGTGCATTATGTCCCTCCTCAGCTCAATTACCTACTGTTTTGTGTACCTGTATAGACAACTAATTGCTCAGCAGGAGGTCATCTGAGATGATGCTAATAATTTGTCAAATCTGAGCTCCTGACACAGTCTTATCTTGTTACACTCATTTAAATTTATTTTACACTTGTTACACTCATTTATTTTATTATTTTATTTTATTTTATTTATTTCCATACTCTATAGCAAGACTCGTGACATGAAATGAATAGTATGCCACTGGTGATTTGCAGAGTTTGTTTTAAACACTACCTTCACATACAGGGTGCCTCTGAAAAATTTAATCTAATCTAAAAAAAATCTCTCGGAAAATTTTAATCTAATTTAATCTCTAATTTAATTTAGTCTGAAATATTCTAGACACAAGCACTGTTGGCAACTTGGGGTAGCGCGTGTATCTCTGCGCCGTATCTGTGTCCCAACACTGTTTAGAAATAATGATAGCAAGAATAGATAGGCCTGATGTGGAGGTCCTCCAAACCTGAAAGACATCAACTGTGCTCATCCTTCTATCAGCACAGTATTTTCGGTGGCGCTAACCAGCTTTGGGTTGTGAATGAATGTGCATCTAAAAGGGGAAAGGCTCATGGCGCAACCCTGGCTAATTCCCTCTAATCCTGACATATCTGCTAGTACTTAGTATTGTTTCCTATGGCAACTAAAAGGGAAGCGGTTCGGGTAACGTGGAGATTAGGCCAGACGGTTCGCGATAGCGCCTGTCCTCGTGTTTGTACACTGACTGGAAGTAACTCGACCAACATTCAGTAGTCAAGTCGACAAGATATGGATTACACTCCGCTCAAACATGTCTGACAACTACCTGAAAAGACGATGTAAGTGTCTTCGCGGTTTTTGTTGTGCTTTCCCCCTGGAAAGTCCACATAATTTCTATAGGAGTCGGTTTGCGAAGTCCAGTTTGTGAAATATGTGGCCCATGAGAGTTCAAATGGATATGGACACCAGAAGGTATTGTATTGTAAAAAATTAAATGTAGGCTAATGAAATGTCAGGCAAAATAACATATGTGTGCCGTTGTTGGATGCTGGTTAAACAAAACACACATATGACTAAATGTGAAATGGTTTGAGTCGATTTAAATCTTTTTGGCATTCAGAATTTTAGGAAGGAACATGCTGTGTTACATCTGGTTATCATGAATTTATACTTAAAAGGGACAGTTTAACATTGAATAGCATTTTTCTCTCTGGAGAAATTAGGGAAAGGCTATATTTTAAATTCTTGAGCCTGCCACACAACAGCCAGATTTGACCTGAACATCATGCAAATCATGTCATTGAAATATATTCAATGTTTGCAGATGCATTATTTTCATACATTTCTATGAAGATGAATTTCAGCCTCAATGCATGTTTACAATTTAGCCACGAAGTTACTGTCAGAAAAGCTCTGTTTCCACTGACACAAAAAGTGATTCTTACATTTGTGAAAAAAGCCTGAGCTTTTAAAAAGCAGCTTGAGGATAATCACATACTCAATTTTCCAATGTAGTTATTGTGCTAGGTTTCTCCCAAATGATTTCAGATTTTAACCAGTAGTAATAGTAGAACTTTTATTAAGTCAGTGAAACTTATCATTGAAAAGTTAGTGACAGTTATGTGAGTATTCACTATCCACATTCACATAGGCCTAGTCATTTGCAGACAAACCAAAGCAGAGTGAAAATACCTCCCTTAGTGTAACATACTTTTATTACGATGCCCTCTGGCTTTGCATCTAAACCCAGGGCCGTGTGCATACCTCCCCACCCAGCACAGTATAAATGGAATGTCATTGTTTTGCAGGATTTTTTTCATCTGTTGCACGACATTTCATCTGTTGCAAGAGAGCACCCCCCTCTTCAATCTCGCATTATTCTGATGGCCAGTGATGGCATATTCCTGTAACTGGTTTAAATGTTTTACACCATCTAATGTTGCAGTCAGCTGTATTATGGCACGAGCCTCAGAGGCCCACCACTTTTACTCCCAACCCTTTCTCTCAAAGTCACTCAGCTACTTTAACCAGGTCGATTAGACAGCAGGAGAGGAAAATATAATAAAAAATAAAACATTTAAGTGTTTGTGTGTGTGTGTTTGAAAGAGAGAGAGAGAGAGAGAGAGAGAGAGAGAGAGAGAGAGGAAGAGAGATAAAGGAAGAGAGAGCTTTGACCTGATTGAGTACATTTCACTGTGAGATGCAAAATGTTCTTGGCGTATTGCTATAGTACAGTCCCGGAGAAGTGACTTTCCATTAGCGCACAATAGTTAATGCTGTAGCCACACACACACACACACACACACACACACACACACACACACAAGCAAATTCTCAAGGCTGGATTTACCTTCCAAAAGCTGGCACAGCTCCTCCTGTTCTCTCTAAGTTAAGTGTGACTTTTGTTTTGATGTCTATGCTAGCCAGGGAAACAACCATGTGACTTCCACAAGCCTACAATAAGGACTGTTTTGGCCTCACCCACTCACTCACTCACTCCTTTATCTGGCAGCTCTTTTATTTGTTTATTCTCTTAAATGCATAAAGGTAAACACAAATACCAGGTCTCAGCCATGCTTTACCAGGCAGACAAATTCAAATGGTGTAGGCAAAAACCTCCGATATAATAATACTTCAATACTTCAATCGTATGTCTACATATGTATGACACCTGAATACATCGGAGATGTAGTCTTACCATAACATATTTGATATTAACTACCACTTGATAAAATGTCCAACACACTCAAATCTGTGATCTTTTTTTAAGCGTATTGTACCTTTTGAAGGTCCTGTGATTTTCAGGCTTGTGAGCTGGCTCTGGTTGATTATGTGAGCCCTAATCCATGAGGGAATGCCACAACTCTTAAGCAATGTGAATATGTAAATATGCAGAAAAACCCTTCCTGGTCACACAGTTAAGACATGTGACCCGAAGCCAGACTAAAAGTGCCTCATGAGTGATGACAACATAGAAGCCACAGATGGAATTTTGGTGTCAAGCTGTCATGGTGACCAATTGAGAGTCTTGTTTTTGAATGCGGTGTGTTTGTTGTCCTCAGGAGATCCCTTCGGAAAATGTTTCCACAGTCGGGGAAATCCATTGTCTTCGACAACTTTCCCGATCCCACGGACACCTGGGAGATTATTGAGACCATTGGAAAAGGCACTTATGGGAAGGTTTATAAAGTGCTTAATAAGAAGAATGGAAGCAAAGCAGCTGTCAAAATACTGGATCCCATCCATGTAAGGCACAGTTTATTTTTGCCTCTCTTACACATTTTATGTTTGTCTGTTTGTGCCTGTCTGCCTGTATATCTGTCTGTGTCTTTGTGTGTGTGTGTGTGTGTGTGTGTGTGTGTGTTGTCCGATCCAAGGAAAGAGATTAGAAAGAGTGATGACATCAGATCTTACCATTTACTTAACTCTGGGTCAGAGCACAGCGTGGTGTTACTTTCTTATAACACTGAGATCCAAGAAAGATCCAAGAAAACACAACACAACCATTTCAGTCAAACCTTGAAATAATTGAAATAGTGATACTTGAGTTGTGTGTCCTTATCTGTTTCTCTGCTGTCTGTATACTACCCAAACAGTCTAGTTTCAGCCCTGCATTTTTCATGACATCTATATGTCTTTTTTTTTTTTAAAAAAAAGACCCCAAAAGTATGTAAACAATATATTTTGAAGTTTATAAATAAATTGTAAAAGACATTCAAATGGCATTATGATTTTATATATATATAAAAAACAGCAATCTAACTTGCAAAGTTTCTGTCTGTTACTTTACTTACAAGTTGATAATGACAAAGGCATCATTTACACACTATGGTACTACTGTATATAGTGTCATAAGGTACCATGACACCCAGCAGAAATATAATTGCTACTTTTGTTTTGAAGGAGATTAACAAATGAGACTTTCTAATTACTTGCATGAATATTTTAAAGTTTTGCTGGTCTTATGACAGTGACCTGTTAGTGGGTATGGGGTGGTCATTGTGGTCACGTGGTATAAAGATGATAAAGTATTGAGTTCTTGTAGTGTTAACTTACTGGACAGTATCTGAATCTTGTATCAAGTGTTTTTTCTGTTTTTACTGTTTTGCTTTCTTTTTCCCTTCTTTCCCCATTGTACTGTATGTATCATCTTTTTTCTCTCTGTAGGTCTCTCACTCTCTCTCTCTCCATCTCTATATGATGCGGTTCCTAATTTTATACTTCTTTTTACTTGATCTCTCTCTGTCTTTTTGGAGAATACAAGAGATTGTAAGGTCCTGTCCATGTAAGACACTGCAGGGACTATTTAATCACGACAGGAAAGCTCTGGGGAGGAATTGCCATTTGTATTCATTAGGGTCTGTCAGTGGAATCAACCAAAGCCCTACAATGTACTCCAAAAATAGGGGAAATCTAATGGTTTCTATAAAGGTTTCAAGTAGAGGAATAATGTCCCCAGCACCCATATTTATTCTCTAAAAGTAAGACCCTATTGGGTCTTGTTCAGGCAAATGATTAAGAGACATTTGGTGAGGAGATTTGTTATAGAACATTTCCTTAACCTTTCAGTTTAAACTTAATAATGCTGTGTGTGCCACCAGAAAGACTTAGCATTTTATTGCTCATATACTGTAAAAAAAATATTTAGTTTTACTGTATTTCTGTCCTTTGTCCATTAAAAATAGAAGTGCACAGCTACCAATAAGCATACTTGACCCTGTAGTCCATATTCAGCAGTTACATTTTCAAGGAATCTATAATAAAAATGATCTGTTAAAGGTCAGAACACACTTGAATGATAAACAGAATCATAATAAACAGATCCGAGAGGCATGTAGAAAGCTTTGTTATTTATGGCTAGATTCAACTATCTAAACTAGTTTGTAAAAAATAACAGCATATATTTTCATATTCAGTGTTTCCCACAGATCTGAAGGCAATGTGTGGTGGTTGGGCTGTCTGACCGGACAAACACACACACACACACACACACACACACACACAATGATGCTTGTCTTTGCTTAGCATACAGATGTTTTCTGTTTTTATAGACCCACTCATACAGAAAAGCAAAAAAAAAAAAAAAAGACACGTCTGTTACAGCTAATCTCAGAAACACAGTAGTGAATGGTCCAGAGGTGTACCAGAGTGAAATATTCTAGTGAAATGTACGCTATGTACACCTTTGTCAGGTAGAGGTCGGTTCTCAGGTCTGCACCTAAGTTTGATAGAGCACCTACACATTATCAAAATGAATGGCAGCAAAGTCCTTAATAAACCTTGGTACAAATAAACCTGGCTCCAAACCCAAAGGTGTAGTATGAATGTTGTATGTGTAACATGAACATTTTGAACAGAGCTAAGTGTGTGTGGGTGTGTGTTTTGGTTGGCATGCTCTTTATTTTCAGTGATTCAATGTGTACCTTCAGTTGTTAGATGTAGATTTTTCTCTATTGTAATAATCAGCTGTTTGTGTTTGATTCTCCTTTGCCATACTTATGTCCATGAGATGTGTTTGTCTTCAGTATGCCTTAAATGCCTTGAGTGTAATGTACAGTAGTAACCTGTACTAATGGCAGCATATTGTACACTAAACTCAGTAAATAACTTTGAGGTGGGTACTGACCCAAGACCACTGTTCTAATTGATGCAACACTAAAACCTCTTAACACTTACATTTGATGATACAGTATGCCATCTTCCTTCTATCCTCTAATAGACTTCTGCTTATAAACTCAATCTGGGAGGAAGAATTGATAAACTTGATAAACTGCATGAATTAAGCTTAGAGTCTTTCATTCTACAGCTTGAGTCTTTTTTACTAAGCCAGAAACACTTTGCTGTGCCTGTTGGCCTTAATGTTTGCAGGACATTGACGAAGAGATTGAAGCTGAGTACAACATCCTCAAGGCTCTTTCTGATCACTCCAACGTTGTCAAGTTCTATGGGATGTTCTACAAGAAGGATGTCAAAAACGGAGACCAGCTGTGGCTTGCTCTGGAGGTAAGCAAACACTCTTTCCTTTCATTTGCATATTCAGCCCTATCGTAGGTTTCCTGGTCTTGGTCCCTGGATGCATATTACAGAATCTGTTATACTTAATAGAATTAAAAAATGAGTTATTGGATTTATATATAGATAAATAGTCTGTGCTGTAATTTGACTCAGTCTTTTCAATGGTGGATACATACTAGTTCCTTAACTCACTCCACACACCCTCTGACAAAACTCTGACAGTCCAGGTGTGTGTGTGTGTGTGTGTATGTGTTATGTATGTGTGTGTGTATGTTGTATAACTGTCTTAGCCACCCCTTGTACACCCCCCGTGCGAGAGATGCGGTAGCAGCAGGGGGTTTTGAGCTTCCCAGCTTACTGCCTAGTGGGAGAGGCAGAGTGTGGACTGAGTTGTCTGGGTTATCTCCATATTTAAACACCCACCCCTGTGTGTTTGATAAGATCTGACCTGGAAGTGAAGGACTGTCTCCTTGGGCAGGTGGCACAGCATGGCCTGCCCTGCTTTAGCTGTTGCTGGGATTTGGGTTTAGTGTTAGGTGTTTTTTAGAGTTTGGAATAATCAATATTTTGTGACATTAAAAACTCTCAGGTGAGCAAGACTTTGGCTAAGCTGTAAGCATTCACATTAGTAGGCCAGTTTCTCAACAGTCTTTTAATGGCACAGCAGCACATGTGGCGCAGTAGCACATTTGACAAGTCAACATTGGAGAGCTAACAGTCCTATAGTAGTTTGTTTAGAATAAAAATAATATAGTATTTTATGTTAGTTTGTTCTCTTCATCACAAGTTGCTTAATTTCAGTTCAATTTAACTTAAAATATATTTCCTCTCATAACCATTAGTCTTTAGTCTACGTTATGCTGTGTTCATGGAAAAGCGAAGCCTATTTTTTAGGCCTCTGTCATGATCCAAATTTGTTTCTATCGAAGAAAAATGAAAGCACACTTTCTATTAAAAAACTGGCATTTTTCTGTAAAGTTCAAGGGTAGCACTCTTGGTCCTCTTTCACACATGATTAGACAGCAGTATTGCCCCAGAGCCACAGCCTCATTCACTCATTTCCCCCCCCCGGTGAGACCTCTGAAATGTCAGAAGCTTGACATCAGAAGGCTGGAGGTCAGTCTGTGCCTTCGAAGCGTGTAGGTTCAGTTTAGAGTGGCAGGAAGAGGCTTTCTTGGCTTCCTGTTCTGTGATGACCTCTTGAATGAGAAAGTAGTAGGGTGATCAAAAGATCTGATTAAGATGTTAATAGGATGCCCGTCACTGTCCCCACACGCTATGGTCAGGAGGAGATGGAGGGCAAACCTGGAGAGTTGGATATCACTTGTGGTCCTTGATTATTTTCCATTTAGCTCCTGTTCTCTCTGTGTGTCTGTGTGTGTGTGTGTGTTTGTGAGTCTCTGTATGTGTGTGTCTGTGTGTGTGTGTGTGTGTGTGTTTGTGAGTCTGTGGATGTGTGTGTGTGTGTGTGTGCTTGTAGGTCCTTAAGACTTGTTTATTGTCTGTAAGTGTTTATTAGAGTGACCCCCATCCCTTGGCAGCCGCCAGGTCTTTAAATAGCAGTCCTATATATTCATGGCATGCCCTTAGGACAGAGCGTCATCACACCACAGGTGGTTGTACTTTTACTTGTCCCAGTGGTCAGCGACAGCGCAGACACACATGACCTGTATTTCATGGTTCATGGAAGGTTTCCATCTTAGACAAGCTCAGATTGGTCATCAGACTCCGGAAATTTCTCTTAATCTTTTCTTAGTTGACTCAAGCATACTGTAGAAAGTATGGACATTGTTGGTCATGTGCTGTGCAGTCATAATACTTATGCCCAGGTGAATGATCAAGTGTGTTTGGTTTTACCTGAGATTACCTGAGTGTGCCATAGACAGGTATATAGAAGAGGTCTTGGTCAGAGGTTTGCAGGAACAGTTAGTGGGCAACACTAAAGCATGATGTTCTCTCTCCAGATAGATAATCTATTCCTCATGTTATTTTCTAACACCCCCCCCCCCCCTGCACTCTCACAATATATATATTATATATATATTCATTTGAATGCATTCTCTCTTAGCAGTTTGCAGTGAGTGTGTGAGGGGAACTCAGGCTTTGTGCACAGCGCTCATCTCAGCGTTTTATATTTGAGTTTGCAAAACACACACACACACACACACACACTCGCACATTCATCCACCCCGCTCCCCATGCAAAAATCCTCACTCAAATGTGGAGCTAATCCCTGAGCCAGGGGAGAAGCACCCCCCATCACACACACCCACACCTCCATCTCCACCTCCACCTACCCAGCACTGGTGCCACCTCTGGGCTTTTCAGTGACCAGTTCACTGCCAGTACCAGAGGACTCAAGGCAGGCAAGCAGGCAGAAGGTCTGAGGGACAGGAAAATAGCCACGGTTACTGTTCATCTGTTCATCCCTCTGAACTGTAATTTGGGCTTCCTTTCTTCTTTTTCTTCTATACTTTTAAAGATTTTTTTATAGAAACATCTGAGGAAAGTGTCCTACTAGGCGCTCGGCCTCTGATTACCAAGAGGACCAACGGAAATTGTGCCTATACAAGAGCACACACACACACACACACACACACACACACACACACACACAAACCTACCTCATCAGTCCAGGTCCAGGTTCCTGCTCTCTCTCTCTCTGTACTCTCTCTGTGCTGCTTCTTCTAATCACTTCTCTGAAAGGAGGGAAGGAGGCAGGGAAGAGGCTTTCATCTGTGTCCTCTTCAACCTCAGCTCTTTTAGTGGCCACCTTGTTTCCACGTTCATAGCGCTCCTCCTCAACAAGAAGCAATGAAAGAGCCCAATTAGGGTTCAGAAAGAGCCGTCCTGGGTTTAGATTCAAGGGCCAACACCACTTTGGTTCCCTTAATTGGGTCTGCAAAAATAGTGTGGTTCAGTTTAATTGTTGGTGCGTCAAAAGAAATAATAATGGTATGGCTCCAAACCTAGCCTGTATTTTTATTTAACTTTTTTCTTATTGAGCTATTGGACTATTAGAGAAACTAATGGAATTTTAGTCTGCATCCACAGCTCATCAGTTAATTAATCTTCCAGAATATTATAAATACTGTGCACTGTGGATACTTTTGTTTGTGTTTCTGTTTTAGCAAGCTTGCTCATTCATCTAAGGTGAAAATCTGACTAATAAACACCACAAATTGGCAAAGATAATAAGAAAAACACTAGTATAATGACTTGGTCTGCTATTTGTTGCATTGATCCATTTTAGATTGAGGTTTTATAATATATTGTCATCAAAGTAAGTGTAATGTTGACTAAGACTGACTTAAATGGATATCCCATGTTCATTTTACTGTGAAATTACAAACACAAAAATATTTTTGCTGTGTTGAACCTTTTTTGCTTGATGAGGAACACTCATCTTCCTTTAGTGAAGCGGGTTCATTGAGAGGAGTTGTGTGGTCATATATTATTAAGGTGATTGTATGAAATATCACCTCTTGTTGGTATGACCTGACACCTTCATTCAGTGCAGGGTGCTTTTGTTTTTGGTGCTGGATTAATGAACCACTGAAATCTCTCAATCGATTCCATCAGGTCACAGTTTTGCTTTGTCAACTTTGACAATGGACTGGCAGCAGATTAATTGGGATTCAGTGGCACTTCATGGAATCAATTCCCTGTTTACAGCCCTACCTGTGTGTACTCTCACGACACACACCAATCAATAAAGGACCTTTATTGAAAACCTGGGCAATACAGAACAAGTTGTGGTCCCCTTGACATAATCTTATTAGTTTGTAGTCATGAGTAGAATTAAACCTGCATTCTTATGGGCCACACGCACAGGTACCCTTAGCTCTTTATTATCTTAAACAAATATCTTAAATTGTTGTTTAATATTCAGAAGTTAATTATGTGAAGTAATAAAATCTTGTACAAGAGCATTGATAACAAAACCGTATACCGTACAATTTGAATGCATTTCCAGATTTTGATGTTTTTCCAGATTTCAAATGGTGGTTTATTGGCTTGTGTCCTCCACACTAGCATGTCGTTTATGCTCCTTTTAGGCCAGGCCGTCTCCTTTGTGCTTTCATTAATTGACAATGAGCTTTAAAATGCTATTGTTTGTCAGGCTTTTCATTAAATGTCTAGAGAAAGCAGACACCTCCCACGCCATCGGAGTGTAAATGATAAGGTCACCCAGACAAAGGGAGCAGCTCTCTCTAAGAAGCCTGTGAAACACACAACCAGACAGGCACTGCCACACACACACACACACACTGTCAGCTGTAGGTACACGTGTGGTTGCTCTAAAAAAGCAGCACAGGATTACCTTGCAGAAGCATACACAAATAAAAATGCACACACTCACAAAAATGAACCCGCACACACTCACACACGTGCAAGCACAAGCACGCACACACACTCACACACACACACAAAAGCACACTCCAAGTATAGTACAGTATACTTTCATGTGTGTGTGTCACCTGCCATGCACCTGTCATTTAAACTATGCAAATATATGTGTGTGGAAAAGACCACAGGTGTCAGAGGCTAAGCCAGAGGAGGTTGATAGTGGATCTTTGACTAAGAGTCCCTTCATCTCTCGGGCTCTGTGATCTCATGCTCTTTGATCTTCGGACCTCCTCCAGGGTCAAGGAACGCCGTGACCACAGCCAATTACAATAATCAGCGTAGAAACACCATTCAGGAAACACACCGGAAGTGTGAACACCACCTCTAAGGTATAATTTGGGCCCTGACCTTGATGGCTGGTGTCAGGCAATGATCTTATTGGCGTTTTGGCTGCCTCCTTTTTGAAGTTGCACTTCACAAAAGCCTCATTGAAGGGCTGCTTGCCGCAGATGGATCCCAGCAGCAGTCCAGAGAGTCGTGACTGCGGACGACAGGAGTGATTCTCGTGCTTGCAAAATGGAGCTTTAAGAGCCTGTGAGGGAAATGCAAGGTGAGGGGGAGAGGAAAAAAGAGGGGTGGAGGAGAAAAAGAAAGAGGGAAACAAAAGGAAAGAGAAGAAGAGAGGCATATGATAGAAAGAAAGAAACAGATAATGGAAAAGAAGATTGAGAGGGACCAAAGAAGAAAAACGGATGACTGAGAGAGAGCATGAGTAACGCACACATACATTGGAAGATTATGAGGGGGATGGCAGGAATGGCAGGAAATAGCACTAGCATGAAGCATTAGTCCCGAGTCTCTTCTTTGACTGGGCTGCATGAGGGGAATTATGTTGATGCCATGTCGTGGGCTGACATTAGCGGCATGCCATGTCTCCAGGAGCTAATCGGGGCTGATGAGCGTGAATGTCTGGAAATAGGCCCAACGCAGCAGCAAGCGAGGGAGGGAGAGTGAGGACTGGCATCTCTCTGTGCCCACATCAGCGCACGTGCTCGCCAGGCTCACCACACAGGAGCACATGCCTGCTTTGCCTGCATGTGAGCAGGAGCAGTATGGAACCGAGGAGCAAATGTTCTGCCTGTGATTCGCTCACAAATAGCGCTTGAATGGACACACACTCCTGCTGTGTCTCAGCTTTGGCTGCATGTATGTGGAAGTTTTCGTAATCCTTTACAGACTCTGTGTTAAAGTAGTGATACACACACACAGACACAAACACATATACACACACACACACACATACACACACACATACATAGATTTTAACTCACAAGCTATTACCTCCTGCTTCAGCTGGAGTTGAACTAGAGTAGCAAAACTCTAACAAAGCTAAACCGTCTATGATGATGTCAGAAGCGTCACTGAATTGCCACCAAATCTCTTGCTGGCACTGGCTACAGCACTGCGCCAAAGTGGCACGAGCGACCAGAGACAGCTGGGACTCAAGCCTGGCACTCGCGCATCAGTGACGAGCGCACTGCGGTGACGGGCATGGCGCCAATTCTCACGACACACACACGCACACACATGCACACACACACACACACTCACATATGCGTGCTCAACACTAGTGAACTACTCAGATTCTCCATCCCCCTGCTGACCAGGAGCAGGCTGGCCTCTAGTAAAGATCAGCATGAGAGTGGGAGTTCAGTGGGAGTTCAGCGTAGGCCAACGCCTTTACATCTGAGAGATCTGAAGAGAGTGAAAGGTAATAGGAAAAGGTGAAGGTGACTGACACGTTCATCCCAAATGACAGACACCTACAAATCAGATTAGGAATAGGGTTCTGTGCAGATCTACAGAACCCTACAGATCTAGATCACAATGTACACAATAAAATAGCACAATAGCATATTTCACTGTCATAGATCTGTGTCGGAGGACTAATCAGTATGGGTGGGGGTGACACAATTGTGGTCAGAGGCATAGCCGTTTTGCAGGCTCTTATCCACTTGTCTGGCAGCACCCTCACAAAAGTGCCTGGCTGTTATTAATGGTGATGTCAGAGGCATTCCCTCCTATGTGTTTAAGAACCCTGGCTCTGATACTGACTGATGCTGAGACACCTGATCTGTCATCTTCTTTTTGAATTCTCTCTCTCTCTCTCTCTCTCTTTCTCTCTCTCTCACTATGAGCTGTGACAGAAAAATGCCACCTCATTCTTCCTAGATTTCATGGGCGGTGAGCATAGACTAGATGGACAAATTTGCTGATCCATCTTTTTGTATAACCTTTTTTCTTGTGTGTGTGTGTGTGTGTGAGGGTGGGTGTGTTTCTGTGTGCACTGTATGTTCGCTTTTCTGTTTGTGGACAACTGGAACTGAAGCATTTTGTGTTGAATCGAGAAGTAGCATGGGTGTGACACTCTGATCCAATCAGAAGAGCTTCTACCTTTGTCACCAACCTCCTGTTAGCATGCTTTGCACATGCAGTCATTATAGCACAACAATAAGACTAAGTCTTTTCCATGTCATACTGTATCATGATAAAATGCCCAAGTTAGCAACCAGGAGACAGAACCTGAGACAGAAATGAGAACAGAAATTTTAAACAAAATAACACAAACACCTTGCAAAGCAGACTAGTGTTTTTGTCATGTGCTATTCCTTTTGAAAGCGGGCCATGTCAGCTGTAAGTGGAACAGGCAATTTGCTGCTCCCTGTGGTTAGCTCAATTAACGGTTGTAAACGGCCCAGACAGGGGGAAGGCAGAAAAAACTTTTACAGTGGCGTCCAACCCTCTGGGCAGAATACTAATGAACTCCCAGAATTGAGCTTGCCATCATTGGGAATACTTGACAAGAACACCCTCCCTTATCCCACACCATTATGCTAACGCCTCAGCGCTGATTCAGAAGAAACTGCCTTGCTACCTTAATTGCCCAAATCACCTTACACCGTGCTAGGTTTAATGAGCATTTGTCATGGTTAAATGATGGGATACAGTCTTATTGTTTTATGTGTTGTTTTGTTTGTTTGATTCATTTGTTTTGTGTGCTATCTGTGGCTTGGTGCATTGTGAAGTCTATTTGGAAATTGTGTCAGGAGGATGCCAACTAAACTTTCAGCACACATTACGCTCTCTCTCTCTCTCTCTCTCTCTCTCTCTCTCTCTCTCTCTACCTTTGTCTCTCTCAGTTTGTCTGGTATCTTGTCTCTCTTGTAACATCTTCAGCCATTGAGTAATGCACAATTAGGTAAATGGAGAGGTTCACCCTAAAAACGCCCAAGAGTCAGGCACTCAGTATCACTCACTGATGCTCACTATCACTCACTGATTTAGTTTCCTGTTCATCTTTATGCTAATTTAGACATAATAGGTCAAGTCAGAAAACCAGACAAATTAGATGACCAGACCAGAAAAAGGAAAATGCTTTTGAAAAAAAGCATATTCTTTGTTGCTTAGCGAGAGTTGATGTATTATTACAGAGATGGAAGAGAAATTAGGAGAGATTAGGAGTGTTTTTACTGAAAAGTGCCACATTCTTTTGCTAACTAGATCTTACCCTTGTTATCATTGTTCCTTTTTGCCAATAAATCGTCAGTTTCATCTGCAGTTCAGTTCATTTTCTTTGTAGGGTCAGATTCAGGCGGGCACAAAATAAGGGGGTGTTGTTGTTGCCAAGGCAACACGCAAGACAATTTAGTGTAATTTGGAAAGGGATTCGCAGAGGACAAAAGAGTCACGCTTTACCTCAGGAAGATGCTCTCCGCCCCACAAGCCGATGAGAGGGACAAAAAACACACTGCCCCCCCCCCCCACACACACACACCCCTTTGTAACCCAGGAAACACACTCCCACACTCCCACAATTTTGAAATCAGAATTTCTTTATATACTATATCATTTGCCAAGTGTGTGTGGTTGTGTTGTTGCTGTTGATCATGTGTTGAGATATTTTCACACACATCAGAACTCCAACCTTGTTAGCTGAGTACCAAGAAGAAAATGATGTGTTGATAGAACATATCCAGCCACCTTGTGAGCTAATCCTGAGATTTGCAAAAATAGCACAGAGGGAGAAGCGCTTCTCTGTTTGTGTGTGTGCCTCTGTGTGTGTGTGTGTGTGTGTGTGTGTATGTGTGTGTGTTGATTAGGGGGAGGGTTGTACATCTTTAATGATGACACAGTTTAAGCAGCAAATCTGTCTTATGAGAATTTTTCCCTGGGGGCATTTTTTTTTTTGGTTTGTTTTTAAATTCTTGGCTTTAACCCAGCTGATGATAACTGAGAAAGGATAGGCTTTAAAAAAATTGGAATCAAGTGCGGGGACATCCATCTGAGCATCTCCTGGGCTTTGAAGACACCCTTCGAGTCATCATTTTGGAAACAAAAGCCGGTTCCCCTGACTCAACACAATAGGGGGCTTCAGTCAAGATCTGCAGAGAAAAAAATGTCAGCCTCCTATCAGCACCTTTTGTCTCGGAGAGTTGGTGTGAATTTGCCAGATGTTGCTTGGCGGAAAGGAGGAATCCCCCCACCAGACACACACACACCACACACACACACACACACACACACACTTCTGCTCCTATTCATCCTACTCTTTTGTTTCCCTCTAGCTCTGCAATGGCGGTTCCGTGACTGATTTGGCCAAAGGCCTGCTCAAGCGGGGTGACCGAATGGAGGAGCCCATAATTGCCTACATATTACACGAGGCTCTAAAGGTTAGTACCCATGAGTACCCCCCTTAACTCACATAGACACACACACCTAAGCACTGAGTTGACTGAGTTTTAGCCTTTAATGACCCTTTAAAACAGGCTATTTATTCTTCATGCTCTTGCTATGCATAGCAACACACACACACACACACACACACTTCACACACACACACACACACACACACACACACACACAAAAGGCAGAAGACCAGATTGTCGTGTGGTAAATATGGGTTTAATTGGTGTGGATGACAGCTATAAGGAGTGTGTCAAGCAGACTCTACCACTCTACTGCCCAAAGCACTTTTACTAGGACTTCTCAAGTCAGTGGGTTCAGTGTGTGTGTGTGCTCTCTTACCCCAACAGGGTCTTCAGCACTTACACGTCAATAAGACCATCCACCGTGACGTCAAGGGCAATAACATTCTCCTGACCACGCAAGGAGGCATCAAGCTGGTAGATTTTGGTGAGTTATAATAAGTATTCTGTGTGAACGCATGTGTGTGTATGTGTGTAAGTGTTTGTGGCTGTGCATGTTTATGCCAAGTAACAGAAGCAAAAAAATAAAATGGGAAGTTAAAAGATTGAAAGAGTCGCAGATCATTCTGCCACACAAAGACAGTAAAACTGCATTTCCCAACAGGGCCTAAGCCATTACTGAACATTCGTTTGCAATGCTAATCACCTCCCTACTTTATCAAGGCCAGGATGCATTAACCAAAGTGTGGAGAGGTGACAGTCCTTAATACATTCCCATTAGAAGCTCTCGCTTCTCTATGCATGGCTGGTGGAAGGAGAGCCAAGTGCAGATTCCTCTTCTTTGTCATTCTCTTTCTCTCTCTCTCTCTCTCTCTCTCTCTCTCTCTGCTTGTTTTCTATCCAAATGAATCCCCCTAAGTACCCAAGTGTAAAAACACGAGTCTATTAAGTGGAATGATGCAGCCTCCACCCCCACAGTGACTCACTGATTTCTCCTTTAGAGGCCAGAGGAGATGAGAACCTTTTTTCATCAGAGCCACCATACAGGCTTTTTTACTTTTATGATTTTTTTCTCTTCTGATTTTGCACTGCACTCTAAATTAAGTAAAGATGTGTCCATTAAATTGGTTGCAGTTTTTTTCCTTTTTTCCTTCTCTCTCTCTCTCTCTCTCTCTCTCTCTCTCTCTCTCTTTATTTCTCTCTCTCCCCTCCCTCTCTTTTTACAATCCTTTACCTGTTTGGGTCTGAGCTCTGAAAAAGACTGAAAAAGCTTTTGTGGCAGCTTAACTGTACAACAAATTAACTGTAGCCAAAATCCACCTGCATCTTGTGGCCTTTGGTGAGTCAGTGGATTAGTTGAGTTCAGTTGTGTAGTTTTATAATTAGCCCAAAGGATCCCAGTGAGAGCGCAGTTCGCCAGATCGCTGGTGACTGTTCGTCAGCATTTTGGTACGGGAGGAAGATGAAGAAGTAAGGGAGGTGTATATGGAACAAGTGAATAAGAGGAGGAGCAGGATGACAAGAATTGTGTCTGTGGAGGGCAGAGAGCAATGATGACTCATGCATTAAAGTTGAAGTGTCTGGCAAAGTCAAAGACAAGATTTACAGACAGAGGTTCTGCACAAACAGTAAACACACCTACAAACTATTTGGCATGTGTCCTGGAAAGTTTTACCTCCAAATTTTATGGTGTACTGTTTCCAGCTGCCCTGAAAATCGGGGCCTTAGTTATGCTTTGTTGTGGTTTTTTATATCGGTTTTACCTTTTTCACATTTTCACAATTTTGCATCAGTACTAACAGAGCATCGACTAAACAGAGATGACCTTTAAATCATGCAGTGATGGATGAAGGGCATTTTGCCAAGGGTAAAGTAAGATTTTCTGTTGTAGTCTGGACACTTCTAAGTGTGGCGTTTGGAAATCTCCAAAAATTCTACTATGTAACACTTTACATAACCAATATCTGCCAGCTGAAAATCTGTCTCTCATGGCGGCTAGAAGCCAGCTAGCTAATGCGGCATTAGCAGGTGTCCCACTTTAGAGTGTTTAAGAGTGTTTTCATGAAAACAGAGCAGAGGTTGGTAGATTCCATTTCTTCAGAGCTTTGCTAAGCCCCCCTGATCCTGGGAGACTGTTTAAACTCCAAGCTTTCAGCATTTGAATACGGTGTGCAGTTGCATTGTGTAATGTCATGGAGAGCCTGGTACACTGCTGTGTTGAAGTACAGCACAGAGCCAAGAGCTTCCTGTTGAAATGGCTGCGGCCACTAGAAAGCACAAATATTGCAGCTTAATGATTGATTGGAAATGGTCTTTTAATCAGTGGATATTTAGATCTTCAATAGTCGGCAGAAGTTTTGAAAAAGTCGAGAATTCTCTGGATTTTTCACTCACCATAGTAGCATATAAGCTTTGGAGACCTTACAGGGCTTACAAGTCCTGTAAGTTGCATTTACACATGAGTACTGATTAATCATTTAGAATATAACAGCTGTTTTTCACCTACTGTGATATAATCAGGGCATCAGATGTTACCTGAAGTGTAGCCTTTTAAATGTCTGTGATAATGTGGATGAAAAGTGGCCATTCCAACATTGAATTTATAGCTTAGATGCTGAAGCAGATGAGAATGAAGGGAAATATATGGAAGATGTTCACTGAGGTGACCTTGTGTTTTCAGCTTCGTATCCGTTGCAATTGTGGGCTCCAATTTACTTGTTGACTCAAGAATAAACTAAATAAAGCCCAAGTTTTGGTTCATCAGGTACAAGCACAGGTAAAAAGTGATGGAGATGGAGTGGTCCAAAAGCTTTGGTTTTGTGTTAGACAGTTAGACAAAAAGTACTGTGGACATGGAGAAGTGTGTATGCATAGTTCCTTAGGTCAGCGGCATTAAATAAGATTAGAAAAGACATATTAGAATGCTTGCATGTGTGTGTGTGTGTGTGTGCGCGTTTGTCATGGTGAGTTTATCCGCATGTAGGAGCTTACACTATGCACACTACACTGAGCTGGCCCCCGCAGTGACTCATCACTCTCAGTACATGGAGGAGAAAATTTTTTTTTTAAAAATGAAAGAGAGAGAGGGGGAATAGAGAGAGCGAGAGAATGAATGAGGAACAAGGGAGAGTGAAAAGACTGAAGGTGGGGGCTGCTTCTGCCATCCCTTCATGAATATTGTAATTGGCAGCGTTATCTTTCACTGGTGATTATTAAGTGCAGGCTCCCAGGGCCCTAAACTAAACTAATGTAGCGGAAAGAAATGGCCGCAGGAGGCTTTTTCTGTTGTCTGTCTGTGAGGCAGAGCGTGAGGCACAGAGTATATATATATATATATATATATATATATATATTATATATCAGTGTGTGTGAGCGAGAGTGAAGAGGAGGCTGTTGTTTTGCAATTAATAAAGGTATAAATGCTACAGATAAATCATAATGCATATGTATGTGTGTGTTTGCGTGTGTGTTGTATTTTGTTTCCTCTTTTAAAACTAGCCCGTAGCAGTGAGCTCCTGGTCAACATTAGTGCACTTGGTTGTCAGGGGTTTGCACGGCTCCTTCCCTATGCAGCATGTTTGTGTGTATTTCAGAACATCTGTTTGTGTGAGACTGCTTGGAGCTGTGGCAGCACTGGTGTCTGCAGACAACACATGCTAGTAAAATACCATTTCACTCTTTTCACCCATTTCACCTTACAGAATCTGCCATCTGCGGATGATTTACTCCTCCTCTGACAGATGACAGGGTGTGTGTGTGTGGGGGGGGGGGGTGGAGGACTGGGGGGTCAGCTTTTCTTTGCATCAACACAATTCAGCAGGAGCACTCATTACTTGATAGGTTCATTAAATGCATTTGAGAAGAGAGATGAAATGAACCATGTTTGTTATTGCAATTTGTCTTTTTGTGAGCGTATTTTTTATTGCTGCCCACAGGAGAGCTATAGCTTTACAGGAGAAACAAGCGTGATGTTTTCGATGCAAAACACATCGGGATGTGACACATAGCCATCATAAACCGTTGTGGTTCGTTGAAGTCAATGCCGTCAGTGCATTGTGTAGAACCTTTCCTTAGCTCTGTGCAGCTCACTGCACCTGTACATAGACAGGGCTGATTGCCAAATCCTAATCCAATCTGATTGTTCCATAATGGTTAATCAGTGTGATTTGTCTAAAGGCAATGCAGTCAAAGCCAGGCTGGCTCAGACAAACAGAAGACAAATGTGTGTGGCATGCACAGTGCCTGTACAGGCATAGATGCAAAGGAGCAGAGTGCCTGGGAAGACCCCAGTGTGAGACATTACATGAAGCCTTCCAGGGACCCTCTGCAGAGCCTGCTGTTTCCCCAGTCCCTGTTTACCCACAGTCATCCCCCACACCCTTAGCTACATGAATCATCTGACATATTGCGCAACAGCTCCAGCGCCAGCACAAGATGTTTGATGTACACACGCTAAGAGCTCAGCCGTGGTCATCATCATCCATGAACCTTTAAGGCCACCTGACCTCACGTGACCTGTTAAAGCCATACTAGGCAAGACTGTCCTTTTTAATACATTTGATTCCATCCAGTTTCAGTTTTGTTTCCTCCTAGTAGTTTTTTTAGATACTGCTAGAAAACCACAAAATCTATGGTGTGGTTGTGTTTCTTTTTACCAATGGAGCATTTTTTCTAATTGACAACATCATAAATTTACACCAGGAAATTTTAGCATGTTAAATGTCATACATGATTTTGGTTTCATTCCACTTTGGTTTCATTTGACACCAGGCCTTTTTCATGTCATTTTCATGTCATTATGTCATTTAACCATCTACATGACTTATACATGTCTGGCTGGTATATTAAGCTAAAATGAGAGCGTGGGAAGTATACAACATAGATGGGTATCTTTACTGTAAATACAGTCACAGACTCAAACCTGTCAGCATTTGTAACAGTATATTTGATTGAGAAATAAGCATACTTTTCACTTATCCAGACTACAGACAGTAAAACATGGCACCACTTCTCCCTGATTACTGTAGCAGTCGACTCAGTGCAAACATATTAAGTGCTCCTGTCGTGGCCTCATTCAAACCAGAGTTCCCAAAATCCCTCACTGTGCTGCTGGCCTGAGGTTATACGCAGTCATTTGTAACTCAAACACATTGTGCTATTTGCCTGCAATCTGTCAACACTGCCACAGTCATTATGCTATTGCACATATGGGCAGGTCTGGTTGTTTTATGCACACAGAGGCAGCATTACCCACAAGCAGCCTGTAGGCAAAATCAAAGTGCTTCATTTCAAAGATACAAGGATCTTAATCGCAATCAACCACAGCTTTAATGGTGGTATATTGAAGGCCCTCAAAAGTGGTTCAAAGTAGGCACATGCGTTAAACACCTTTCATTGTTGTTTTCATTTAGCCCAGGGGTGTTAAACCCCAGCTGCTTCCACCACGGAGGCTGAAATGATCTTTGTGTCGCTACCCATTATTCATTTGACAACTGCATTTCTATACCAAATGTGTTGGTATCTTTATTGCGCAGGAGTGTCTGCGCAGCTGACCAACACACGTCTGCGGAGGAACACGTCAGTGGGGACTCCATTCTGGATGGCACCTGAGGTAAGTTTCTCCCTTGTTTACCCTGTGTGTTGCTCCAGTGTGCACACTGATCTAGGATCAGAGCTAAGGTGCTTAAGGTCCCCAATGGAAGATGAGCGTTCATTGAAATCTTCACAATTTGAAGTTCTCTTATGTAACACCTGTTATGTTTGCAATCCTTTCCCTTTCAAATGATCCATGGGACACATCATTACATACTCCGTCGACCATCACCGCCAGCTGTCCTTTTGCTTGATTTTGACTGTCAAAATCATGAAATGAGGCTCAGCATGTTTGCTAAGGGAGGCAGTTTTTTTTATTTTTGACCCTACATTTGCATGTCACCAGCAAGCGTCGGGCACTGCTAATGGAAGCGATTCTTGTGCCACAGACCAGACTTTTGACCTTATATTTGCATGTCACCAACATTTAGGCTAACATCGCCTCTTAGCACTTTTACCACAACACAAACTCTAATGCCAATTTCCATAAAGGCGTGCCAACGACTGCCGCAGAAACCTGTTGCCAGTTCCTCAGGGCCAGTCAAGGCCTGCTGCAGATCACATGCAACGGGCCGGATTAACGCAGCTCGACAATAGATCAGACAGTAGGAAGTACAACACTCCAACAGTGGCTCATCACCTCGGCTAAGATTGTCAGATTGCCTTTCGAGCTGTGGCTGGGAGTGCACAGGCTCTCGTTACGTTGGTTCTCTCCTACAAGAAGGAGTGCACAGGCGCTTCCTTTGTCACAAACAAAAAAATTGACTGGTAAGCTCTTCTAAAGAATGATACTCTTCATAGACCTTGGTAAGACTTTAATTTGCAGTTTTGCTGTGTTAGTGTCTGTGAGAGATATTTAAATCTGTTTCGACTCATCTCACTCTCAGACATTAAACTACATGAATCACTGTCTAAATCCTAGTTTGTATTGATTGCAAGCTAGAAATGTCCCTTTCCTGTCTATAGCAATGTCTTTTGCTGGAATTGATATTCACTATGCGTGATGTGAAGTTGTAATATGCTATGTTTGTTGAATACTTATAAAAGACAACACTGATTGGAATTCAACTGAAGAGTTAAAATAAGAATAGTGAGTACTCCATAGTCTCCTGTTGTTTTCCATAATAACTGTTCCTCAGAGAATATCATCTATACATTATGTACTGATTGAAGTTGTTCACACCAAGAACTATAACAACGACATGTGCAATGAAATCATTAAGGTCAGTTTCAGAGTGATTTTTAGAACAATAGAAGTTTGACAGCCAATCAGAAACCATGGAACTGTAGACATTAGCTGACACAATCTTTTACTGTTACAGTAGTTACTATATCATTCAGTCAGTGTGGATGGCAATTTAGTTCTAGTGTTATCTTTATAGTTATCTTTAGAAGTTTGAATGGCTTTTCAGACCTGCTTAGAGATGTTCAAGCCTTTTAGTCCAGTCTGCTTGTCCTGGAAGAATTAAGAGATCAATTAGAGGTGTGTGTGTGTGTCTCTGATTGTATTAGAGGTAAGACCCTAGTGATTTGCATTGTGTGAAGGAATGTGTTACAGAATATATGCAATTTGGTGTTACAGATTTGTGATGTGTTGTTGTTGTTGTTGTTGTTGTTGTGTGTGTGTGTGTGTGTGTGTGTTTGTGTTTGTGTGTGTTACTTGCAGGTCATAGCA
>JAGFZM010000256.1:173226-190321 GCA_017657215.1 Limnothrissa miodon | reverse complement strand
TGGACCTAGAGGCCACTGGTGGAGAGAATAGCTCTTTAATGCCTGTGTGCGCGGAGGGCAGGGGGGGCTGATCCGTTGTTTAGCGTGACGCCGCCAACTCAGCGCGTCAACCTCGCAGGCAGTCATCCCAGTGTGATCAGAGGTTAGGTAAGCAGCCAGCAGGAAGAACCTCCAACTCCATGGCTCACCCTTGTCCTCTGCTGGGAAGGTTATCTTTGCCAAGTCGTTTGAAGGGATTTGGACACACTTGACAAAGGCGAGGCTTTTTCCTAAGTCCAAATCTGATTGTTGAGAGAGGCACAACAGACATGGAGGGTCTCACATGCAAACAGCTTCTAACAATGCAATGTAATTATTGCTTTATATTAGTTTTGTTCATTTAAGCGGTGGTTTATTTTGATCAATTTGGTCTGCTGGAAAGCTCACTCTAATATAGAGTAAAGTACTTCAATCAGATTCCATGTTCAAGCCTGATGATTATTCCGATTTGTGGGTGTGTAATGCTCTGAGTAACGAGCGTTTCTAGGTCGCTGCTCTGCCGCTGCTCTGTTCAGAGAGTGACAGAGAATATTAATCCCTTTGGCCACACTTGAGTCAGAGTCTTAAAATGGCAGGCGAGACTGCGGAGCCGGAGGAAGTGCACTGCACGGAGGAGTAAGAACAGCACCTGGGCGTTCTCTCTCTCGTGGACTCCTCTCGCCCCACTTTCTGCCTGCGAGCTAGGCAACTTATTTAGCTCTGCTGTAACTAGTGTGTTCAGGAATTAGAGTAAGAATCATAGAATGGCACAACATAAATAAGCTGATGAGGATACTTTATTTTTAGTACATCTATAATAAGAATCCACCCATTCACCCACACTTGCATTGTTTACTTGCTGGGCAGCTGCACCTAATTTCTTTGTTTTGTTAGCCATTAGCCCTTCTGAATGTTAGCCATTTGAGCTAAACGTAATCAGCATCACTACAAAAACGCCTTTGCACTTTTCTGCCCCCATCACCCTCAACCCTCCCCCTGTCTAGGACGAGTACCTGAATGAGAATGTGGACGCTCGAGTCATCGAGTATGAGGACAACCGGCCCCTGCTGGACATGTTTTTGCAGAAGCCCATGGGCATGCTGTCCTTGCTGGATGAGGAGAGCCGCTTCCCCCAGGCCACTGACCAGACACTCGTGGGTAAGGCCGTCTAAAACAACATCAGCCATGCATATGACACAGGTGAATGGTCTGGGTTATATAAAAATGGCCACCAGAAATTCGCTTGCAACAGCAGGTAGCAGCAGCACTAGAGGTCTGTTACCATAGCAATAAAATGATCACCATAAGGGCTTTGTCACTATGGTGATCATAAAATCATTAAAGTGCTGCAAATCCAGCAGTGATGTGACTATTCAAGTGACTTGATAGATGACAGCTGGCTGGGATAGAAATGTCTGATGGAATCTAATATTGATATTTGTTCAAATACACAAACACGTTTCTTCCTACATATTGTGTGTCCGTACAGGCAGTCGGAATCAAATATCCTGTCATAAATAACCTCAGAGACAGACAGAAAAACTGACAGAAACAGGGAGAGAGGCACAGGGAAATCGTTTTTAATCTTTTTGTACAGTGTTTGAATCTTAAAGTGACAAAAATGTGTATCTCTGCTACAGAAAAATTTGAAGGCAATCTGAAATCCAAGTATTTCTGGAGGCCAAAACGAGTAGATCTGGGCTTTGGCATCCACCACTATGCTGGCAAGGTATGTGTTTAAACACAAACTATTTGTAGGCGTTTCTTGGGGGAGTGAAAATTATCGTCAGATTGTCCCTCCTCCCTCATCAATGTCTTTAATAAACAATAACAGGGCTCTGTTCCTGTGTCATAGCGTTATGTTAAAGACAAACAGATTCTAACTGGAGATGGGAATATAAGGAGTTTATATCCTGACCTGCGAATCAAACTCCTGATATTCCCATCTCCAGTGCCTATAATTAAAGACTATAACTCCCATGACCTGGATGAATGGTCACAGGCATATCCCTTTGTCACATTCTCACACCCTTCCTCCAAACCTGGTGCCTCTGCTAGGTGGTCTACAATGCAGGAGGGTTCCTGGCCAAAAACAGAGATGCTCTTCCAGCTGACATAGTCCTGCTGTTGAGGTCATCCGAAAATGACCTTACACGAAAGCTGGTGACCCATCCACTCACGAAAACAGGTAACCTTCGCATGGCTGTGGCCATGGCTTGCTTGATTCTGTCATTGGTTTTGTGTTAAATCATGACAAGAGTATTAGAGGCACACTTTTCTACAGTATCCTCAAGTCTCAAATGTCCTGGCCCATTTTACAATATGGCCTGACATTGAGTCTGTTGTACCAAAAATGTGAATTTACACAGACTGTAATAGTAATAGTAAGAGATATTTAGTAGTAAGAGTAAGAGTATTTTCTACTGCAGAATCCCTGCAGCCCTTTTTACCTTTGTGAATATTCTAATATTTGGGTCACATATATATATATGACAATCATGACAATCAATTTCTCTAATGTGTAATAATAATGAAGAATGATGATGGCAAAAGATTCTGGCAAACCAGTACCTGTCCCTCTTACAGTGCAGCTCCCTCCGCACCTCAGCCAGGCTTTTGTTGCCAAAAGCTGGCCCTTGCCGCGTGAGTACCCACCCCTGGCATCCGTTGGCCTCTCTACTAACACCTCGGCGCCAAGTGCCATGCATCACAGAATCAAGCAAGAGGCGCATAATCGCTTTTTAACGTGGCCTTAAATGTGTTTAACGTCCGCTCCTTTCCCGAGCACGGCCCTGTGAGCACTAACAGACCTTCTTAATGCTACTGTTTCATAGCTGGCACATTTCCACAGCGCTCCATCCCTGCCCTCACACCGGAGCTGAAAGGAAGCCAGCAAGGCGGCCAGCAAGGCAGCCAGCAAGGCAGCCAGCAAGGCTTCGGCTCTCAGATGTGACTTAACAGCCCTACAGGCCCAGCTATAGACCTTGTAGCTCCAGGCCATCATGTTCACCCCAGACCTCTTAAGAGCTACTACACCTCAGAAAAGGTGTTGGCAGACAGTGTAGCACTGCTGATGTACGATTGTACGACCTTATGGCCTTGAAGATCCAATGTAGATATTATACACAGCTTCAACAAGCTCCCGTCTGACCTGGCCTTGGCCTTGAAGACCCAATGTATGCTATTATGCTATTATGCACAGCTTGGCTGACCTTATGGCCTTGGTCTTTTGAGGTTTGCCATAACCAACAGATGACCTTTGTACTTAAATTCTCTCCTGCTATGTGGTCATAACATATAATAATTAACCCCTACAGTGTCTCCGTCAATGGTGTCTCAGTTAATTGTGAAATGTGGACTTACACATCAGTTTCTATTATGTTGCAGCCTCTAATGAGTCGTAGTTGTGCTAACCACTGTTAGGCCATTTGATTCAACCCGCTGAAATCGAAGATGATTCATGATTGAAATCCCGCAATGAGACCCTTGATATTTTAGTGTGGTGACCACCTTTTCTCTATCTCAGGCAACCTGGCTCACACCAAGGGCAAAGCAATGGGCACCCTGCGAGGCCAGCGTACCCAGCAACGCACCATCAACTTTGCCAAGGTATGCAACCTCTGCTACACTTCCGGAAGCTCCTCTTAGTCCTTTGTTTTTGTTGATGTCAATTTCTCTGCTA
This sequence comes from Limnothrissa miodon, assembly GCA_017657215.1. Taxonomy (NCBI): domain Eukaryota; kingdom Metazoa; phylum Chordata; class Actinopteri; order Clupeiformes; family Clupeidae; genus Limnothrissa; species Limnothrissa miodon. The sequence continues at coordinate 186,621 of JAGFZM010000256.1, read as the reverse complement.
TCTTGTTACAATCCTTTGCCTCTGACCCACTAGTAGATTTGAGTCTCTCTTCCCTCTTGCGGTTTTCAGCTTTAATTGTTCCTTCTTTCTATCTTTTGTCCTCTTCTCCCTTGCTTCTCTCCAAGATGGGAATGCTTTCTTTTTTCAGTTTTTCCACCAGCGAGGTAACTTTGCAGCTTTCCTTTGCAGTTTTTTCCTCTTTCATTTTCCTGATGCACTACAGAAACATGCAAGCATACACAGCTGCATATGCTGTCTCTATCCATATAGCACACCTCAGATAGTCTCAGACACTGATATACACACATACATGCACGCACACACACGCATACTGGACATGTGTAGCTGTAGCCTTTCCCTGTTATTCGTTGTTCTACATACATCTATGCTTATGTATGTCTGCTTGTGTTTCTGAGCATACTACTGTGTGCCATTTTGTTCTACTTCATTTGTCTTTCCAAAAGTATAATGCATGGACTACATTTAGATGTGCTTGAGAAATATTTACAGGATTGAACATTGAAAGAAACATTCACTTTCTCCGTTTACAGTTCTTGATTACTGGTAAAAAAAAAGAAATTTTAAGCTATAATACTTTTGGAAGTTTTTGATTAGTTATTCAGGCAGCTTAAATATAGTTTAAAGTTTACATCAATCAGTTCATGAGCCTACGGTGAATTGCCTCCTGTGTTTAATAGCGATGTGCACATTTGCATACATCTGCAGTGTGCAGTTACCCTCTCAGTTGGAAAATTCACATCAAAAGGATCCTGCTGGCCCACAGTAAGACTAAAACATGATTGCCTTTAGAGGCAGATTAGAGAAACTGTGATCAAGTGCCCCACATTCCCTGCCTTTTATGCACTGTGAAACCTGCCCGGATATGAAAACTATAAGATTAAAAAAAATATATAGAGAGAGAAATCCTGCATGCAACATATCGTTAGCCTCATAGCATAATTGCCTAAGTCATTTTCTGGCCAAATTGAGATTTATGCCTAAACGTACTCTCCTACCACTGCTGCATCATCCTGCATCTCTGCCCATGTCTTTGGCCAATCACAACGCTTATTAGAAGCCAAAAACACTATCTGCCTAAGTCATAACTTTACGGGTTACTGGTGGGAAAGGAAAACCGTGGTTAGAGGTTGAAGTTGTCTAAGGTTAGACATCAAGTAAAAAACTTGGTTAAGGTTGACAAGTTACTCATCTTGGTTGTATTTAGGAGAGTAAAACATTTTTGGTTATGCTATGGTTGCATTTATATGTAAGAGAAAAAATGCCTAAGTCATGACATTATCTGCCTAAGTCAGTTTTCTTTGTTAGGTAATTGATGATGGGTATTTTTCTTTTTGCATTCTTGTTCACTCATTTGGTTGAATGTAGTGTTACAATTTCAATAAGATGCACAAATGTGTTTTTTTTTAAATATGTTTTTTCTTGTTTTCCAAAAACACTGAAAAATGACTTAGGCAATTATGCTATGAGGCTAACGATATGTAGAATCTCAAGGTAAATTTTTGCCACAGTGCAGATTAGCATACATTTACATTGTTAATGAGTCCCCTTCATATAGCTGGCCAAATGAGAGGGCCGTGTGCCTGTCAGTTGTGCTATATCCAGGAGGGAGGATGCATGTCACTCTTTCCGGAGCTCTGACGAGGTCTAATTCATCATTACTGGACTAATGACTCGGTTCATTTTGTCATGCACCCCTATTAGAATGTAGAGTAGCTGAGGGATCTCTGTTTCATTGAGGCGCAGACTTTTTTTCTCTCCCCCCACAATGCCATGATAGACCCAAAGGATTGTGGGAGGAGAGAAAAAAAAGGCTCCAGTCTTCATTTAGTGTTTCATTAGTTGAGTGATGCTCTATTTAAAGCCCCAGTGTGTTCACATGTTTGCTTGATAGGAACTCTACTGTTCCAATTGGTTCTCCTCACCCTAACGTTAAGGCAGATTTCGCTAAGTGAACATCACAGATGCACTGCGCTTTAAGTTGAGCTTGGTCGTTGTGTGGAAAATGTGTTTTTTAGTGGACAGTACGTGTTGAGCGTCCGGACATAACCCCGAATGTTCTCTTCTCTTTGCATGCCAGTCTGACGCTTGTCCTGAGGTCATTATCCATTATTTTTCTGTCTGTGCACTCCTCACCTTGTTGTGTCTATGCATCTCTTTCTGCAGCTGCCCTATGGGAACTTATCACTCAGCCCTGAAAAAGTAAACACGCTTGCCTTGCCCACCGTACATTATCAAACGGTGATTGAGGATACACACTATGATGTGCTTTTGATGTGTCTCGTCTCGTTACCTTTTCCTTTAAAAAGACCCTCATGTTGTTTTAAAATAAGAACCGTGCTGTTTTTTTTTTTTGTCTTACTCTGATTGGTTGCTTGTGCTATTTTGAAGAGCAGAACAAAATGCATAATTGCAATAGAAATGCTCTCTGAACCTCTGTTGTGTGGCACAGACTAATGGACAAGAAAAAGCCACTTTAGAAGGAGCACAATATCATTCTTACTATGAGTGTAACATACCAGTCAGGTTACTGAGTGTGTGTGTGTGTGTGTGTGAATGTGTATGTTTCTATGTGTGTAGGGGGATGATACTACTCGTCACCCCCGGGAGACAACCAACATGAGGACACAAACAGTGGCCTCCTACTTCAGAGTAAGAGGCATTTTTTCCACCCTGATATTCTAGAGATAACACCTTGTGCCTGACTCAACTAGACACAAACTAGGTTTAGTCTTATCTACAACCAAACAGGGCCATGTCTTATTCCACTGTTAATTAATAATATTGATCTAAATCAGCTTGCAAACATGGAACACATTTGTCTTTAGTGACAGCTACACTGTGATCTGTAGCCAGCAGTTGTCTCCTTATTATTGTTTGCAACTGATTAAAAAAGAATAAAATACTAGTGAAAGTCCATGCAAGTTAAAAGAAAGTAACAAGTGAAAGACATTTATCCTGTCACATCTGCCTTTACATCATTATTTATGTTTTGCTAATCCATATACAGGCCAATTCAGTTAGTATCGGTGTCATCAACCGTGTCCTGAGTCCCTGCATTGCTGTTATTTTCAGTACTCATTGATGGACCTGCTGTCTAAAATGGTGACTGGGCAGCCACATTTCGTGCGCTGCATCAAGCCCAACAATGACAAGCAGGCCAGCAAATTTGATCGGGAGAAAGTTCTGGTGCAACTGCGCTACACTGGCATCCTAGAGACAGCCAAGATTCGTCGACAGGGCTACTCCCATCGCATTGCATTCGCCAACTTCATTCAGAGGTGTGGGAAGCAGTACCTAGTAATATACTAAGAATGCTTAGTAGTCTCTATCATCCAGGCATTGCCACTTAGTTTTTATTTGTGATATTGTGTTTTTAATTATCAGCTATTCAAAGTGTTTGCCGCCTTGCTGATGGGTTTCATGTAGGGATTTGGACAAATCCAAAACTGAATCCCAAAATCCTAGAACATTTATATCTTCCATTTATCTCTCCTTAGTTTCACCTTGGGCAGGAGAACTATATTGCATGGTTGCCTGCATTGCAGGCTACTGCTGTTGCCAGCTTACAGTAAATAATCAAATTATAGTGTACATCAGAGTGTAGATCTTAGATAACGGTTGTGTGAAATCTGTCAGCTGCGTTTCATAGTCAAACCTTCACTTTACATTTGTCAGTGTCCATTTATCATGTTGGGATTGGAGCTTTCACATGCATACTTTTGTAATGTAATTGGCCCATCCATGGCTGCTTAGATCTTAAATGTGCATTGTTATGTCATGCATGTAGTGTTGTGCTTCATCACATTTGGTTATTACAGGAAATGCTAGAGAGGTTGGTGTGGTTCATGTCCTGAGGTTTTGCAGAAACCATACCTTGTCAAAATGTCCAAGTCCAATATTCAGACAATTCAAAACCAAATTCTGAACTTGATACATCCCTAAGTTCCTGATTAAAAAATAAATGACTTGTAGGTACTACATCTTGGCATTCTGCGCCAATGATGAACCACCAGCCACTCCAGAGACCTGTGCAGCCATCTTGGAGAAAGCCAAACTTGAGAACTGGGTCTTGGGGAAAACAAAGGTGATCTTGCTGTTAATCATAGCATCTTCATTTTAATGGCAATATTTCAACTGCTCAGACCCTATTCACACTGTGTGTGTGTGTGTGTGTGTGTGTGTGTGTGTGTGTGTGCCTCCCTGTTAGGTATTCTTGAAATACTACCATGTAGAGCAGCTAAACCTGATGATGCGTGTGACTACTGAGCACATTGTTCTGGTGCAAGCCTATGTGCGTGGCTGGCTGGGCACCAAACGCTACAAGGCCATTCTGCAGAGGAGGCAACAAAGTGCTGTGGTCCTGCAGTCAGGTGAGGGCTCGAGATACAGGTTTGTCAGACATCCATATCCCAGTTCACAGTCTTTGTTGCATCATTCATTTTTACTTTTTCCTGCTGACAGCATTTTATAATCTTAAGTAACAGGACTACTGATTTTTTATTTGTTTTTGCTTTGTTGGGTATTAATTAAAATCTCATGTGCAATTTTATCATATCCCACTTTAGCATACAGAGGACAAAAAGTCCGGAAACAGGTTGCTGATGACAAAAGCAAAGCCAAGTTTGATACCTCTGTTACCTTTCTACAAGCAAGTAGGTCATTCATTAGTTTCTATTATATTATATCTTTTCCCCTCTATTTGTGTAATCCATTTCGGATTAACTTACAGTTATCCACCTTTCTAGGGTGTAGAGGGTATCTTGCCAGAAAGAAGTTTAAGGAATTAAAGAATGAGCAGAACCAAGCTGCTGCCAAAATCCAAGCTCACTACAGGGGCCACAGAGAGAGGAAAAGCTTTAAGAAGAGGAAGTAAGTTACTGCTCACTGCAGGAGTCTCTCATCTATTCCCTTGTGTGTTTTCCTGGTGTGAGACAGTTCTGAGACTGACTTGACTTTTTAGCACTGCTGATCGAGGGACAGTTATCCCTTCAGCATATACCATCACTTTCATGTATTTTTTGAGAGGCCATATGCAGTGTATTGTTGATTGGTGGCCTGTTGCATTAAACTTTGTTTGTTCATCATCAGAGAAGCAATGGTGCAGGAAAAGACCCTGGAGGCCCAGCGACTGGAGGACATGCAAGATGAGATCACGCCAACACCGACCCCTGTCCCCATGGAAGAGGAGCTCACCCTAGCAGAGGAGTCTGCTTTGACTGGGCACTCAGGTCAGGCCAGTGGTATAGTGGCCGTTGACGAGGAGGAGGAGGCCAAGGCTGCCGTGGTCCTCCAGAGCAACTACAGAGGCTATAAGGAGAGGAAGAAGTACAGGGAACGCAAGAAGACTCTGGCCGGAGAGGAGCTGGCCATGCCCACGTCTCCCTCCTCGGACGATTATGAACCAGAGCTCGCTTGCATGCAAGAAGAAGAGGAGCAGACTGAGCACACAGAACAAGAAGGGCAAAGTAACGAGGAGGGCATAGACACAGAACAGGAGGCCAAGGCTGCCACAGTCCTCCAGAGCAACTTCAGAGGGCACAAGGAGCGCCAACGGCTGGAGAAGGAAGGAAAAATTCCAAAGAAAGGGAAGGGAGCAAAGGGTCCATGCACTACGGAAGAGCCTTTTCCTGAGCCTCCCCCAGCAGAAGAGGTTTCATCAGCAGTGGAGACGGAAGAGGGGACTATAGAGCAGCGCAAAACACAGACACAAGTAGACACGGCAGAGGTGCAAGAAGAGTCAACTGAATGTGTCGCAGAGGTGGATGAGGAGAGGGCTGCCGTGGTCCTCCAGAGTAATTTCCGGGGCCACAAGGAGCGCAAGAAGCTGCAGGAGGAAGGGAAGATCCCCAAGAAGAAAGAGAAGACAGCAGTGTGTGAGTCTTTAGCAGAAGAGCACTTGCCAGATCCACTACTTCCTTCTCCCGAACCCAAGACAGAATCTGAGCTTGAGATAGAGCTGGAGGCAGAGGCAGTGCAAGAACCAGATGAGCACCAACCTAGTTCAAGTCAATCAAACATGGAGGAAGAGAAGGCAGCCACTGTCCTACAAAGTAACTTCAGGGGTCACAAAGAGAGGAAGATGCTTAAGGAGAAGAGGGCAGAGGCTCAAAATCAAAAGGGATGTGAAACACAAGTGGTGGAGGAGGTGAGCACTACAGAAGTGTGTGAAAGCATTGAATCGGAGGTCCTGGAGATCTCTGATATTGAGGTAGAGCACAGCATGCACATATCACAGCAGAATGAGCTCTACGAGGAAGAGCAGGCCGCTGTGAAGATCCAGAGCAACTTCAGGGGCTACAAGGACAGGAAGAACCTAAAGGCAGCAAGTCAGCGAGAGGCTGAGGAACTGGAGGATTTCTCCAAACAGGTACCATACATGAGCAGAACACATTCACATTTAATAGTAATAACAAAAACAATGCTTGAACATTCTGTTTTTCCAGTTCATTCCATTACACTTCCACCACACCACTATTTCAAAGCTAGTGACATATTTTCAGTCCTCAGTTCCACAACATGAGTGGAAACACATACAGATTATCTGGTCTGGATGATTACCGTCAAGGATAAAGATCAAGGTTGTGTAAGGTGGATGTGATCATGTGGCAGTTTGTTTTGGCCAATGAGGACTAATTTAGGATCGAAAATGATTTACACTCATACGCAGTTATATTTGTGAATCTCAGATCTCCACATCATCTGAGAAGTGCTATAGCGTGCAGGTGAAACTGAATGAGATCATCCTTGCCCACCAAATGGACCCAAACAGCAATGGCATGTTCATGAGGGGGAAAGCTGCTGTCAATGGCTTCGCTCATCAACACTCAGGTCAGTGCCACTGATTAGGATTGCATTAGAAGCCTTGAGTCTCAGAATCTTTACACAAAACCAGATACATGTATTTTATATTCAGGCATTAGATATGCAGCAGAATTCTGTTCAGGTTGAGCTATTTTTAGGACAAGGCTTTTGTGAGTTAAAAATGGTGGAGTTGCTGGCCACCTTACTATGTTCTGGATCTGCATTACCAGAGTTAATGAATTAATAATGAATTATCATGGGCCCGGATGCGTTACTGTCCATAGTTTTAAAAAAATGCATCTTTCCTTAATCTTAGACCATAATTTGCATGACCATTCCTGATTGTTATTGCTGGACAAGGACAAGGCCCGACAGAGCTGCATTTGTTACTGTGAAGAGTTAATAATGACACTGTATTGTACCCCCACCCATCCCACTCACTTCACTTTAGTTCTACCCTGATGCTGCCAGTTCTATCCGTATCTGGTGACTCAGGTGTGTCAGGTGCCAGGGCAGATTGAAAAAGCCTATTTCCTGGCTTTGTCTGTCAGTACTCTCTGCCAGCTGAGATTTTACAGTGAAGGAAGTTCACATTTTCTCTCCTACAGAACCTGATCATATTAGGTGCAAAAAAGTAGAAGTAAATGTCAAGTTTTAAACAGTGAAGTGTATCTCTGACAAATATGCATTAGCAGCGTTATCCCATGTGGCACAGGATCTGTTGGTTTGATTTTGTTGGGTGTTATGTGCTATTGGATTGGGAGTGAAGAAACCTAGGGAAGCTTCAGTGAAAGAGTCTTTCTGCCACCAGCCAATTTGCTTTGCCAGCTGTGGCTTCAGCACCTGTCCACAAAGGAAGCTCGATTGTAGTGTCTGTAGAAATCCTTTGACTATTTTAAAAATTATATAATTTTATATCAAGATTCTGTTTACATCACTGGGTGGCTCATTTAAAGACATCAACACATAAATAGGCATAACTATCAACATAGAACCCGAAAAGACATACAACCCCAAAGTGTAAAAGTAAAAAAAAAATTGATATTGTGTCAAAAAGGTGTAATCTACTTGAGGCTCTATCCATACACACACAGAGAGATGAACATATTTGCTATAAAATAAAAAGTTGTAATGTAGTTAGTTACATACTATCCTCTAAAGCATTAGCATAATAACTTAATAAACAGTTCAAGACTGAACCACATTACCCAAAGGCAAATATTTCAGCAATAAATAAATAAATAAATACAAATATGACAGTAATCATTTCTATTTTGAATGCCAATCACATTACTCTTTATGCAAAAGGTCATTAAATGCTAATCAAGGTTCAGTGGGAAAGTGCTTCTGCAATTACAGTGACCATTAATATGAAAGCCCCCCTACCCCACCCCGCCAAATTGGCTTTATTCCCTTTGAGCAATCAAGGCTCACTGTCGACCTTTCAGAAAGCTTGTACAATAAACAGGACAAGGTTTTCATTTCTCATTTGGAGTTCTTGGACATTGATGAATTGTGCCTGTGAGGGCTCTCTTTGGCTTAAAAGTTCTTATGAATAGAGCAGGGGTGACTATTTTAGTTTCATACACAAAAGGAAATATGAAAAAAATAAAGCATACAACCAGAAGGTCAAAGTGTTATAGCGTATCGTTTAAAAAAATATATATAAACCATTATCGTAAGTGTAATGCAAAAGAAAATCTGACTGGAGTCAGTGAATGCAATGAAAACCCCTATGCCTTGTACAAGCTAACAAACAGATATGCTCTTCAGTGGGGGATGGGGAGTCAGTACAAGCCTAGAACACCCTGTAAGGGGCAGGGGATTTCCGATTGATTGCTGTCAGAAAAATTAAAAATACTTACGCCCCAGGGTCAAGCCGTCAGCAAGGAATCCAGCTCAATAAGGGCAGCGGGTTAGGTTTTTCGCAGTAGAAAGTGTTTGTGTGTGATCCCACTTTAAATGATTGCCCTCTTTTTTCCCCTCGGTGGCTGTTTTGAAAGGGGTCCAACATAAGACTTACTAAACAGCCAAAGCTCCAACCAACAGGACTCTTTGTGTGCGCTCCCCTCCACCGGCTTGGATGAAAGGGTCTTCTGCTGTGCCTTTCCATTGTGGGAAGCATATTGAAAATGCCATTTTCCTTCGGAGCCTCTCTTGAGTGGAGAAAGGACAGTTTTGACAGACCATAATAGTCCCTGTTCACGACTTAATCGAGTGTGCTTTTTATCCTTATAGGAATTCAATACACTTCCAGTCAAAGTCTGAATACGACAAGAGCCAGAGTTTGATGTAGTTGTTAACAAAAAAGGTTTATATTGTTTAATAATTTGTTATTCTTTTTTTTTGTTATAGTTGACACAAAGCAGATGCGTACCCCTCGGCGAACGCAGAAACCAAAGACACTTAACACGCCAGAAGATTCTACATACTACACCCTCATTCATGTGAGTTATTTGTAACATTCCCTAAAACTTGTCCTCAGGTCTGACCACTAGGTTCTAGTTGAGAAATTTAGCTCCAAATAAATATTACTGCCGTTGATTACAATTCCCAGTAAAACAAACACATAGCATGTCTTGTTTTTGCTACTGGAAAAGCAAGGCAAAGTTGAAATAGTTTAACTGACCAACACAGGATTTCCAAGAACTGTGGACTAACCCTAAGTCCTAACACGTCATTGAGCAAGGCATTTAACTCCAAGTTGCTCTAGGGGAGGCTGGCCCTGAAGTCAGTGCGAGTCACTCTGGGTGAAATCATCAACTAAATGCATTAATACATGGGTGATTTTTCCATTGAAAAAGCTATTAATAGCTTTTGTTCCTTGGTGAAGATGAACCTATTCCTATAATCTGGTTATGTAATCCCAGTAGATGTCCTATCTATAGGAGATCTATAAATTAGAAACCTTGAGTCTCAGAATCTTTACACAAAACCAGATACATGTATTTTATATTCAGCCATTAGATATGCAGCAGAATTCTGTTCAGGTTGAGCTATTTTTAGGACAAGGCTTTTGTGAGTTAAAAATGGTGGAGTTGCTAGCCACCTTACTATGTTCTAGATCTGCATTACCAGAGTTAATGAATTGTCATGGGCCCGGATGCGTTACTGTTATTGTAGTTTTAAAAAATACATCTTTCCTTAATCTTAGACCATTATTTGCATGACCATTCATGATTGTTATTGCTGGACAAGGACAAGGCCCGACAGAGATGCATTTAGAGCATATAAAAATCACCGTCTTCTCCTTTTTGTTTTTCTTCTACAGAGATCAGTCCAGGATGACAGGCGGAAGCCAAGGAAGCAATGGTAAATGTGTATGCACAGTCTTAGGCTGAAGCCCAATGCACAGCCAGTCATGACTTCCATTTATGCCCGTTCATTTTTAAAGGCTTTAGGGCCTAGGGAGGACACCAGAGTGTGTTAATCTTAACCTACTGTAGCATCAGCGTTGAGTACCTAAATTATGTCTGCTATGGTGAAACACCCACTTCATTCAAAACCCCCCACCCCCTGAATATATTATATTTGGGTGAACATAACAGATTAACAGAATAACTAATACAGAGCAATTGTAATATAGAGCAATTTTGTCCCTTGTGTGACTCATTCACACACACAAACACACACACACATTGTGCAACTGTTGTACCTTCTGCAGTTAAACTGACAGCCAGTCACAATGCTGAACAATCTGGCATTACACAAGGGCTAAACCAGATATTTCATCATTTCACACACACATACAGTACACATACACGCACAGGCATCATAATTTGTTTGCTGATAAATAATGCTGGCAGTAGACAGGTGCCGTTTACGTTCCCTATTAAGAAAAAGACGGTCATAAGGAAAGATAATGTGTGGATATGCAGGCTGACAGCTCAGAAAGAGGAAGGGTGGAGGGGAGAGAGAGAGAGAGAGAGAGAGAGAGAGAGAGAGAGAGAGAGAATCAGGCCTGAAATGAGGACAACTTACTGCACTATATATTGTACATAGGATGCAAAGATGAAAAGCCTGATTCAAAGAATAATGGTCCAGTATGAAGTGCAGAATTGGATCAGACATTTCGTTCACAGAAGCCCGCCAAGCTGGTTCTATGAGCGGAGAGGCTCAGCTACATCCGTTTCTCTACAATGAGCCCTGAGTCCTTGAGATGAGAGCAGACAGTGGTTCGTCACGCTGAGAAATAGAGGCACTAGAGAAGAGGAAAACACAAGGAGCTCCGAGACAACATAACACATGGAGGAGAGGGATGGAGGAGGGGATGGACAGAGAGGAAGGAGAGGGGAATGGCACATGGAGGAGAGGGATAGAGGGGGGGATGGACAGAGAGGGAAGAGAGGGGAATGACACATGGGTCGCCTCCACCACCACACACAGCACAGAGAGAGAAATGAGGGAGATTAGTGTGAGCGATGGGAAAATCACTAGAGGAAGAAACTGAGTTTCCCATACACATACACACAAAGACACGCACACACACGCACATACAGTACACACAAACACACACACACACATACAGTACACACACACACTCAGTCATTCAGACAAAGAGAGCTCAGCTGAAACTGAAATAATGGTGGTGCTGCTCCACGCTCGGCCTGCTATGAAATACAGTAATAAGCTTTATTTATGCCTTTGGCTCGACCAGACACCCCTTCAAAACCGCCCCGCCTCTTGGCTGGAGCTGTGGCTTTGACCACAGCCGCAGTGGGTGGTGAGCGCTGCAGTGGAGAGGGGGATATCCCCAGGCCTGTCACCCCTGTCGGAGTAATGGCTGCTGACAATCCACCCTCGTAATTGCACATCACCATAACTCATACAGCTTTATAAAGTTTTACTCATTTATCGCCCCAGCACCTAGTCTACCTTAAAGGGATTAGAGGAGTTACTCTCCATCAGAATACCAAAATGGTTTCCAATCATTCAGTGTGATTTAGTCACAGACACAGACAGAGATCAACATCACTCATGAGTTAACTGGAAGGATTAATAACCACAGACATGCTCAAAGCTCTAATCTTGTATGCCATAGTGTGCTTGCAAGGTATAAGACAGTAAAACAGTAGAAGTTGAATTCAGATGAGTCACACACAAATATATTACTTATTTGTGACAACAGTGGAGGAAAGTTGCCAGACATGGATGATCAGTATTACCAGGGTCTGTCTCCATCCAAGTCCACGGGTGCCTTGTCCAGTGAGCTCCAGCCAACCGGGGTGAGACGCACCTCGTTGGACCGGAGCAAACCCCCTGAGAGGCCCCTCTCGGAGCCTGTGCCCCCCGCTCCTCCCAAGGAGAAAAGGTACGTGGAACATGGAACAGTATACATACTTGTGTTTCTCAGTTCATGCATGTTTACACACAGACACACACACACACCCTAGCTTTTATGTCTTTGTTTACCTTTTTCATCCCCCCTTTTCTGTGTTGACAGAAAATCCCTTCCAAGAATGTCCTCGTCTGAGAGTGAAAAAGAAGAAAACCCTTACGACTATAGGAAGCTTCTGCGGAAGACGTCTCAAAGACGCAGACTAATCAAGCACTACTGAGTGTATTTTGTGTGTGTGTGTGTGTGTGTGTGAGAGAGAGAGAGAGAGACTGGGTTAGCCACCTTCCTCTAAGATTGTAACAGTATTTATTTCTTTTTCATCACTCACTTTATGTGCATCAGCCCAGAGTCCCTTGGAGCTCTTCCTTAGTATCCCTCAGCCTGTTTACATATAGTAAGTGTAGATGTTGTAATGTCTGCTCTGGGAATGTAACATAACATATGACAAAAAGGTTTTGTTCTGGACTAGCTCATATTCTTTTCCGCATTAAATCGCTATGCTGAGTGCCACTGCTATGGGGAAAGGGGGGGGGGCATGTTGTACAAAGATAATCTGCACTATATAGCAACGAACAAAACAAAAAAAAACAATCTTCTATACACAGGGTTAACTGACATGTTTTCAAAAATGTGGATGCAGGGATGTACATAGCCAATGGTTTTCTGTCAATGATCACTGATTGTATGTCAACTTGTGAATTATTGCCATTATATGAAGAATACTATGTGTAGTATCACAGTGCTATACTGCTTGTTTTAGTCAGATATCACTCCACACAGATGTTGGTGTCCATTTGTGTCTAACACCTGAAAGAATTTTATATTTGGAGCATTTTTGTTGTTAAGTCTTTCTAAGACCTTTGTGAGACTTTTATTTCTCACTGTCGTTTTGCCTGTAAATACTGTAACTGTCAATGGAGATAAACTGTACTGCACCAGTGATGTTTTAATGATTGCTAATGTTGTACATATTATCAAACATATCAGAGAGACTTGTTTATACCATCAAAGCGTGAACTATAGAAGCAGAGTTTGTCTAGAAAACTATTCTTACTAATAAGCATAATGAGTAATGGCCACAACATTTACATTCCATCACTTTTTTAATTGTCTGATGTTCATTATTTTGACTTTTGAAAATACAATGTTTATAATTTATTATTTATTGTGTTCTAGTTTGTGTGTATGAGGGAGAGAGAGAGAGGGTGGGAGGAAGTGAGAGAGAGATGTAAGGT
>JAGFZM010000256.1:165773-173126 GCA_017657215.1 Limnothrissa miodon | reverse complement strand
TGTTCTAGTTTGTGTGTATGAGAGAGAGAGAGAGGGTGGGAGGAAGTGAGAGAGAGAGATGTAAGGTGTGTGTGTGTGGGGGGGGGTTGAATGGCATAATGTGTCCAGAATGACTCGTGACTCAAAGTAACTTAAGTTAAAAAAAAGAAAAAGACTCGATAATTCCTCTACCACAGCTTTCTGGATCCATAACCTTTTCTAATGACATTTTTCAAAATGAATGGCCCCAAAGGTGTGACAAGGTTGGAGTGTCGATCACTGGCGCGCACGTTATCGACGTTTTTGAGCTTGATGCGGACCATACCTTCCGTGAACCTGGGCTGGCTGTTAGGTCATCAGCATTACTCCACGGAATACAACGACCTTAAATACATGCGTTTTGTCCATGCGAGCGGTAGATGATAAGAATTATGTTGATTTTCGAACTTGTGTTTGTAAAATACGCGTGCGTAATAGGCGTGTGCCCTCTAGTGCGTGCGTGAGGACAAAAATGATTTACTTTATTTTTATTTAGGGACTTTTGTTTTGGCCCAGACTAACGGTAGTATTTGTCTCAAATTGTGCACCACATGAACCAGTCATTTTTATCAAAATGTTAAAATCATGAATATTTAAGAATAACTGCATGCCGATCATGTTGCAGTGCTGGGCCACAATAAAACAAATTAAATCGAATGCAGCACTAGCGATACCGGGCAATCATAAACAAAAATGCCGAATCGAGTTGAATACCATAGCTTAACCCAGTTCTGGCGTCAGGCTTCATGCCGCTCTTACTGGAGCGCTTACACTTCAGCTATATGACTGTATTCGGGCTGCACTTTCAGCCATAGTCAAACGGCTTTGTGCCTGAAACTGTTTGCCGGGAGAAAAGGCGGATTTTCAGTTAGAAATGTTTCGCTTTCCTAAAATCTTGACTTTGGCAACAGGGAAACTGCTTCAAATGTGTGGTCACGACTCAACACGCGACGCCCTTCGTCATGATGAGAATCACGTCGGAATTTCTCTTGGTGACGTGAAACTGGGTTAGCACTACGCTTTGCAAAGCTTTTATGATTCCTAATATCATTATAACCCCCTGCTCTATTTTACATGCTGGATTATGATACGCACTGATAAAAGTGCATCTGACAGTAAGCAGAAACTATTTTGAACATTGCGCTGGTTGTCTGTCTTATTTTTCTTAGAGCGTTGTTTTGAATTTTGGACATCGTTTCGAAACACATTTTACGCAACTGCATAGTGTTGACGCGCCTCGTATTTGGAAACTATGCGGTCAGGAAGAATTGGTTCATTTTAAATCGCGTTGCGCGCACAGCACAACAGACGGCACGCAGTTTTGTGGTACCTGTGGACGACCGAGATTTGAGACAGGAGGATACCTGAGTGAAGAAGGAGCAAGCTCTGAAAACTGGTTGTGTTTCCGTCGAATGCTTAACTGGAATTGCAACGTCAAACTGAAGAATCGCTTGGACGCTTTCAGCACCACGTCTGTGAACAGCTCCCGTTTCCCCTGGTGCGTTTTTCTGTCTGGATGGGCACTATCTGTCTCCGTCTTTCGTAGTTGTTACTGACTGCAATGGCTTCTCACGGGTTTCGGTCTTTCGGTGGCCAAAATGCTGGTAACACCGGCAGCCAAAGCCCCAGTACACGTAAGTAGGGCTGAATAATTCAGTTATCTTTGAGCAAAAAATTACCATTACTTGGCTAATTAGTCAGTTTTCCTCCGAATATATAAAGTGGCAATATTTAAATCTTGTTTGTACTGCAATATCATCTGATTACCCCACGACTGTGGGAAACATTACATATTCTGTGGAGACGTAGCCTAAATCTCCTAGTCCAAGGTTAACGTATGTGAAGGCATGGAGCCTAATTCATTACGACGTCTTTTTTTAGTCACTGTTATGAATTTGGTTAGCCTTTCATAAAATAGGCCATCAACCATTTATCTGTATTTTTTATTATGGTGTTATTGAAGTATTGCCTGTAAATGAACTGTCCTCGAATTTTGCTTTGACTGCATTTGTTCAGCAAGAGCATGGTATCAGGCAGCGGCCCAAAAATTTCCAGGGGGTCTTGGATCAAAATTATGTGGTACGTTCTTATCAATTTATCTTCTGATTTTTGCACATTTCGTTGGGCTTAGTGGCCTGCAATTCGTACTTCTTAGGAATAGATCCAAAATATATGCAGTATTTTTCAGTAATTCAGGGTTATTAAACTGAAGCAGTAAATCTGCATGGAATGGTCCATACTTTTTTTGATTTACGATTTATGACCTGAATTGTATTCGCTCTTTGCTTAAGCACTGCTAAATGTCCCTGGCGAGGAAGAGAAACCTGTCGACCCATCTACCAAACAAGAGCAGGAGACGCCGGCTGAAAGCTGCGGTTGCAATAAACCATGTAATTGTTCTAAAGCGACCGCCGGCTTTTCTGAGCTCTACTCAACAGGTACAAAACAACTGTATAGTTTCCCACGTCAAAACCAAGATTTCCCGGAGTACATGTCATTGTAAAAAGAAAATGATCAAAATAGTCTTGATTATTAATATGTTAAGATTTTACACATATTTCTTTTATCATATAATTAGATCGTCGACGTTTAGGCCTACACAAATAACGAATAATATTAATTGCCTGGTGGTATATTTATTTACATTTTATTAAATCATTATTTTTAACAGATTTGTTTTTTTTACGTTGACTGTGTGGTGTTATTATGTAGCCTCCACGACACGACATTTATCTGTGAATCACAACCTGACCTTCTTTGTCAAGGTTAAATAGTCACTTAATAGTTACAGCCTAATATCACTCAATTATATTTTAATAACAATACACAATTAAATATTTTACAGATCTTCTTCCAGCTCTGGATGGAGATATGAAGACAATGAATTTCCTCCAAGAGGTCGTGGATATTTTATTAGCCTATATTGTGGAGTCTTTTGATAGGTCAACGAAAGTAATTGATTTTCACTACCCCAATGAATTACTCCAAAGAAACAACTGGGAACTTTCCGACGAGCCTGAGAGCTTGGATGATATCCTTGTAAGTTGTCGGGCCACTCTGAAATACGCCATTAAAACAGGTAAATTACATTTGTTTTAGCATTCGAGATTCATTTAAAAAACATATTACAGAATTTGGTATTTTGGTATTTTCCTTTTCCTTTTTGGTATTTTGATTGCATTTTTGTAATGCATTTGCATATGCATTTTTGTTTTGTTGCCTTATGAAAGCAACGTGAAAATCAGTAAAATAATGTGTTCTATATGGGAAGAAATAATCAGGTCTATCTTAGGTCTATTTTTCTGAAAATAGAAGACATGCATGATAGGTGTGAGGCTTAATGTTTGGTCCCTTTTCAATCGTAGCATTGACCCCATGCAATGTTGGGCCATTCCCTAAAATCACACCCTTTCACGCACTGACTATAGACCAAAACATATTAGCATTTAAATGCCACTCTTGCTCCCTAATTAAAATCTATAAGCACCATTAAACCTCTCTCATTTCATTCTCTATGTATAGCTCACCCCAGGTATTTCAATCAACTCTCCACTGGATTGGATATGGTTGGCCTGGCTGCGGATTGGTTGACATCAACTGCCAATACCAATATGTGAGTACTCCTCCTGGCTCCATTTTCTACCACATGGCGAATTATCACAATTTTCCTGCCTCGGATTGCCCTCCTTAATACCGTGCTTTATGCTCCTGCTTTCGTCTGATAGCGGTGGGCGCCTCAAAGAAATAATTGAAAAGGAGTGAAATGAAAAAGCCTGTCTTGAATCGAATCCAACATTAAATTACGTCTACGCCCTTCCCCCAAAATTCAGAGCAGAAAGCGTTTCCACTACGCAATTACAGCTGGAAAAATAAAATGGGGGTAAAATATGTGTTCTTTTGAGCTTGAATATGTAGACAAATTCCACAATTTCGAACCCCAGTAAAACCTCTGTTAGCACAATGCACTTATATAAGAAAATGCCTAAATCTATTGGATGATTCACACAAAAAGTTTATTAAAATATTCCTGTATTCCCTTATTCAGTCCGCCTTTCATGATAAAGTAGCAGCTGAATAAAATATATGTGGGATATATACAGTATATATATTACAATAGGCCTAATTATATATTTGTGTGTAAAAAAAAAAAAACTAAAGTATTTGTTCAGCCATAACTTTTGTCTATGAATCCCCTCAGTTCTCTCCTCTGTAACCCCTGACCTCAAATACCCAATGATTAATGGCAAAAAACAGACTGTTGTAAAACAATGAAAAACGTGTCATCCTGGACTCCATTTTTGGGCTGCTGTCTTGGCGTTTTGTGTAACTGGGTCATGTGGCCTCCCAATGTTGGACAGGTTCACCTATGAGGTGGCACCGGTGTTCGTGCTGCTGGAGTACGTCACGTTGAAGAAGATGAGGGAGATCATTGGCTGGCCAGATGGACGCGGCGACGGAATCTTCTCTCCTGGTGAGTGTCACGTCACAACTGGGGCTCACAGAGCTCCACCCACTCAACCCACCATCCACACACATCCCCACACCGCCTCAGCCCCTTTATTCATCTTTCTGACTTCTTTCCTAAATTTGACGGAGCAGAGTGTCTGTCCTTCACGTTGCATCGCCTCAGCCCTCATTTTGAGCACTGGTCAGTTGGGAGGCTTATTTGATGAACTTTAAGCCCGAGGGCTAAACTAACAACCCCAAATTAGGTGTGACCGAAAAAAACGGATAGACATAGAAACTGAGGAGTAAACCTTTTCACTGGTTGGTGTACTTAGTCAGCTTCTCATTTTTTCTGTAATGAATGGGGATTTCAGGGATGTTTTGTGCTGTGAAAGAACTGTCCACATTTTAATGCCAATACTTTTAAATAGAGGAGGGCTGACACAAAGACAAAGAGGAGAGAGCAAGACAAAACAGCTAGATATTTAGTTGAGTGTGTGTGTGTGTGTGTGTGTGTGTGTGTTTGTGTGTGTGAGAGAGAGAGAGGGAGAGAGAGTGAGATAGAGATAGAGAAAGAGAGATTGTGTGCCAACATCAGAATGCTGTTTGCTCTTTGTCAGGCGGTGTGGAGTGATTCATGCAGCTGTGAGGAGCTTTGGCTGAGGCGACATATCCCCATCCCATCACCTGCCTTTCATAATCACTAGAGAAGGTTGAGGCAGTCTGTCTTTGTCCTCTAGGTGGCGCCATATCCAACATGTATGCCATGGCGCTGGCACGCTTCAAGATGTTTCCTGAAGTGAAGGAGAAAGGAATGTCATCAATCCCCAAACTAGCAGCCTTCACATCAGAGCATGTACGTTTCAATAGTGGTTTTAATATTCTCAATCTTAAGATACCTTTTCTTCTTGTCCAGCATAATTGTTCTCCCCCCACACATATTTTCAGACACACATATTTTAGACTAGGATATCCCCATAATTATCAGTGTCCAGTTTATATTTTGATGTTTTATTATCCATAATATAATGTTGCTGTAAATGTGGGCAATAAGGTATTGCTATGTATGTTAAAACTGCAATACATACAGGGACCAGATCTGAAGTGAAATGCATGTCATTGATAAGGGATCAAAAGTTTTATAAAAAGAAAAACCTTCTGCTCAGGGATTAAAGTGAGGGAGATCGAGAGTCTCTAAAAGAGGGATATCTTTGAATCCATAACATGTGAAATATCAAACATAAAAACACATACATCAGAACTGTGTGTTTGTATGCATTTTATGTGTGATCCAATGTTTTTTAGAGTCATTTCTCCATCAAGAAGGGAGCTGCTGCTCTTGGCATTGGGACAGAGAGTGTCATCTGCATCAAGGTAGATGAGAGGTGAGTGCAGAAATGGTCACATGACAGCATTTACCACCTTCAAACAACAGAAGTAACACTGTGTTGTATTGCTATGCTTAAAGATTGGGAAGACATGCCCAGTCAGTTGCTGGAAGATCTAGAACTTTTATTGCGGATTGGATTGGATTGAACATGTGTTTTATGAATTACCATATTGTTTGAACTGGACTGAGAAGCTATTTGATTTCTAAATTAAAAATTAAATCAAACAAATAAAAGTATATATAGCTTTGTTTCCAAATCATGTGCACTTGCCAGTTCTAGACATGAGCTCAAAATTAAAAAATAACTTCTTTCATCCCGTCTGTCTTCACCAGAGGGAAGATGATACCATCTGACCTTGAAAAGAAAATCCTGGATGCCAAACAGAAGGTAAAGTGTGAAACCTTTTCTTCTTGCTTGACTCTCAGAAACATTTCCCCATCTAACTGACTTTATGGTCGGGTACCTTCCAACAAGCCCGCAGGAAAAGATTTACTTCTCAACAGAATGTTCCAACAGCTTCTTGCATGTTATTGCACCTCTTTAATGAGCTGTCTGAAATCTATCTGCAACACTAGCTGGTCCAGTGCCTGGTGGAAGTGAAAAGCTTTTGAACTGACAAGTTTAAAATGACAGTGACAAACAGCCACCCATCAGCTGGGAACTCGATCAACACCCTCCCCAAGCCTATGATCAAAATGTATTGTTCTTTAATAGTCTTTAATAGTAGTTTCAGGGGAAGTTGATTTTATTTTTGTCATCTTCATGATTCAATTAAAATACCATGTATTTTAATGTAAATGATATTATGCATTTTGCTGTATCATTAGTTTGACTTTGACTTTTTCCATTTAAATAGTAATATTCTTGCTTATGTTCAGTCACACTGAAATTGGCCAGATAATGTATAGCTGACTTAAACATGTATAGGTGACAAATTCTGGACAGTTCTTCTTGTGGAAAATAGACATGAAATGCTGCTTCATTTAGGGAATCTATAAAACATCACATTAATATTTCACATGCAAAAGTGATTATCTTTAGGATTATCTCCTGCTGCGAATTCTGAGGTTGTGGCCTCCTCCTCTGAAAGGATGTGTTTAAACTGATGGACTGGCCAGCATGAATTCCAGACCCTCTAGGACTGTTCATCCAGGTAGTAAGGTGTCACCTGTGAATATCTTGTGTCCCTCCAGGGTCTTGTCCCGTTTTTTGTGAGCGCCACGGCCGGCACCACCGTCTACGGAGCCTTTGATCCGCTCATTGCCATCTCGGACATCTGCAAGAAATACAACATCTGGATGCACGTGGACGTGAGTGGGCATGTTTTTCTCCTCTGCGCCTTAAGGGGGGTGAGATGGCCCCTGGCAGACTCACAGGAGTGCCTTCCAAAAGAGGATCTGATGTCCTTTGCAGATCTCTGAGGCTCAGGCTAGTGTGTCAGAAAGGGGGAAAACAAATGTGTTGTAATGATTTGGAATACTGTTTTTTTTTTTCACTT
>JAGFZM010000256.1:138273-163273 GCA_017657215.1 Limnothrissa miodon | reverse complement strand
AGACTTGATTGACAGTACAAGTAGACTGGCGTTGTCTCCTCTTAGCAGCCGGCTCCTGATAGCGTGCTTGGAGTCTTGGCGCAGGCTTGTTGTGATCAGCAGATTCTTGGGGCTCCTGACAGTGAGCAGGAGGGGTAATTGCTTATCCTGCAACAACAATGTCAATTGGCCAAAAGTGACGTGGCACAGACAGAGATTGCTGTTCCCTTGTGCCTGTCTTCACCACTGTATTCTCCTGTTATCGTTTTACTCTCAGGGTTGTACTGTCACCATTGACTTCTATGGAGCATTCATGATCAACGGTATATGGGAGCTAAGGAGGTTATTTTTCTTGTGGAATATAAAGCTTCTGCTAGAATTTATGCACAGAAGTTTTCTCATATCTTGCCATTAAGAGATTTTTATTTGATTTGTGGGCCAAGACACACGCTTTCAATTAAGCTATTATATAGGAACACTGCATCAGCTCAGATGTAAGCCGTAGCACTGAGGGGAGTAACTTGAGTCTGTCTGCTTTGACTATGGAGAGCCCAGTGCTAATGTTTCGTGCAGCTCAGGACATGGCAAGCATCTATCCTCAATGACCTGTGATATAAGTAACAAGAGACAAAGGGTCAGGTCTTGAATAGCTGTGGCAGGTTCTGGAATAATAATTTCCCGTACCCCCTGATGGAAGAGTTGTATTGTTTAAGTTGCCGTATCATCTAGTTGGAGCTCTCTCTCTCTGATCACAAGTGTCCAGGCAAAGAGAGGAGTGCTGTTGATTCTTGTGTTGACGTGTCAGAGAGATGTTGCCATGGTTTCGCTTCGTCATGCAACAGGGGAAATCACCTTGTCAAACCATTTATGTTAACACTTGTGTTTTTTTCTGTGTGTGTGTGTGTGTGTGTGTGTGTGTGTGTGTGTGTGTGTGTGTGTGTCTGTGTGCTTTCACAGGGCACCATCGGATTTGAAGCTCAGATTGACAAGTGTCTGGAGCTGTCTGAGTACCTGTACAACAAGATCAAGGACAGAGAAGGATATGAGATGGTCTTTGACGGAAAAGCAAGTGTCCAGTTTCTCCCTCTCCTCCTCTCTCTCTCTCCCTCGCTCTCTCTCCCTCTCTCTCTCTCTCTCTCTCTCTCTCTCTCTCTTTCTTAGTATCTCCCTCACTCCTTATGTTTTGTCAGGCAGTGTTATTGATGCTTTCCTTTGTGCCTTCTAATGGCTTTGCCACACTGGACGACAAGATGAATGGTGTCGCTTTGAACATGAAAAATGTCTTTGATTCTCTTCAAAGGTGTCACCGGACTATGATGCCATTATTCTGGATGGCAAGCATGAAATGACAGGCAATTAGTCCTACTACATATAGACATGCAGATGGCTTCATTCCACGTCACAGCTCTGCTTAAAATATACTGTACCCTTGCATGCACATAACAAATAGCGTCCCCTTTGTGTTTTAGCATTGCACAGGGTGTTTGGCAATGTGGTGCATGTCACGGCTCTGTTTTTAGAGGTCAGCTCCCAGCCCCAGTTTCTCCTTGAAACGAATGGGAAATGCATCTGGGCTCATTTGCATGTAAATGGTAGCCGACCGCTAAACTGACATAACAATTTTGCTCTGGGGTCCCACGCTGCCTCCCCGACCTCAGCAGCCAATGAGCAGAGACGGAGTGGTGCGGTGCGGTTACTTAAGCATAATCGAACGCCTGGGATTATGAAAATATTATCCTGTCTGCCAGAAAGCTAGGAAGCTATTTCACCACTTACTGTATTGCAGTGGGGACTCCAGAAGCATGCACTTGCTCTGGACACTGCTCGGATGAAAGCCCAAACTCATGCAGATATGAGAAGAATACAGATTCATGCTAATCTGTAATATTTATGACATCATATTAATATTGATTAATTCTTTTTTTTATTTAAAGGGACTTACATTCATCAATTAGGTTACTTCAAGGCCAGTCTCCCCACAGTTTTTAGGCTATAAACACAGGCCAACTATACATTTATTAGCTTATACTATTCCCAATTCCAGACATTTTCTGTTAGTTCAGATTTTAAATTTTTTCAGTGATTTTAAGAGTCGTGGTAGTGTCCATGATCTGACTGATGTATGTTTGACATTGTCCAAAGATAGTTATAGGTTCAGTGCTAATAGCTGTCTAACCTACGCTTTTCCATCTACTGTACAGCCTCAGCACACCAATGTGTGTTTCTGGTACCTTCCGCCCAGCCTGCGCTATGTGGAGGACAAGGTGGAGAAGATGAAACGCCTGCACAAGGTACAGTTTGGTTTTCTAGTGCATCAGCTGTGGCCTACAAAGAAATACTTTAATTCTGCTCAAACCAGTTATCGTGTTTACTCCTGCTTGCTTAGTGTAACAGAGAGAGAGAGAGGGAGAGAGAGGGAATAAAGAGAGAGAGAGGGAGAGATTAGGAGGAGGTGGATAAGGGCTGACAAGAAAGGGGCCGGGGAAAAGAGAACATATTAATCTAACCGAGAGCCTGTGTTAGTGTGTGTTAGTGGCAGCCGAAGGCAGTAAACTCTTTATCAGCACAAATTAGCAATTAAGTCATATAGCAGCAGCATGCCAAACACACAAACTCATACATCTACTACTACTTTCTCTCTCTCTCTCTCTCTCTCTCTCTCTCTCTCTCTCTCTCTCTCTCTCTCTCTCTCTCTCACACACACACACACACACACACACATACACATTTATGTGCACAGTGAGCATTGTTTTTCTACACAGTACATCATTTTGTGTCATTCAATTCAATTCAATTCAATTTTATTTATATAGCGCATTTTTACAAAAGGCATGTCACAAAGCGCTTAACACAAGAGGCCCAATGAGCAACAGGGGCAAGGAAAAACTCCCTAGCAGCGTTTTTTGTTTTTACTTGTTATGGTAGAGGAAGAAACCTTGGGTAGTTCCGACGGCTCAAGTGGCTAACCCAACTGCCTAGGGCAGGTTTTCAGTCTCTCAGATGGCGGGTAGTCCACTATTATTCCATTAGATACACATTACAAGAAAAGTTTGGTAAATAAAGTAATATAGGAGTCCCATTAGAATCCCAGGATATAGTCCCATGTCATTAGGCGCAGTCAAGCCAGGGGCCAGCTAGAGGCGGTATCGATCATGTCAGGGTCATCTGTGAAGCTGAAGGCAGACCGCCCAGGAAGCCAGAGATGCAGGATCAGGCAGTGGAAGGCAGGGGTGACCCTCAGCAGGGAGGCAGTGGCATGGACAGTGGAGTGGGTTTAGGACCATTCAGGAGTGCCGCTGGATCACGTTGGAAGAAGGTCCAAAGAGAACCCAGGAGGTGCAGGCGCATGTGTTGAAAGTGTTGTCATGTGTTGAAAGATGAAATATGGCTTTGAATGGGCATAGCTCATTTAAAATAGTCATGCTTACGCTGCATATATGATCTGGTCAACTCATACCCACTGTCATTTTGAGAGACATCCTGACTATGGAGTGTAATATATTTTTGTGCAGTCTTCAGGACTGCAGGGACACACTCACAAAGGTCTGACCTAGCAGTAAGCAAGGAGTGACTCATAAAGTAAATGTTGTTTGTCGAAGGATCCCTTTGTGTCGACTAGAGGCATCAACAAGCGCATTTCTTGTAACGTAAAGTTCATGACATTTAAATCAGCCACTGTGATAGTTCAATGGGGAGACAAAATCACACTGTTAAGCTCAGTCAAGGAAAAGTAATGGCCCTGTCCGAAACATTCCTTTCCATTAAAGCCTATCCTGTTGTGACTGGTGTCTGTGGAAGAGTTGAAGAGGTCCTCCCCCACTCACTGTGGCCCGTCTGTCTGTGGGGGATTGTTCTTCATCAGCCAGAGCCTTAGGAAAAGAATTCACAAAAAGAACACCTGCAACACATTTGTGAGGAGAAAGAGATGATAATTATAACATGCTAAAAGCTGCTTACTTGGCAGGTCTGCTCATTGCCTTTTGACCCCACCATCCCACCCCTCCCCAACTTGCACCTGTGTTCAGGAGGTAGCTGAACCAAACATTTAAACAACATCTGTACTGTATATCACAGATTTTCCCCCAAAATAAGTTCTGTGTATTTGGGAACCTAACGTTACTCAGCATGTCCCCTTCAATGGCTTTGCAAGCATTAACTCATTCACTTTTACTGGTGCAAACTATTCTCAATCTGGCTGGCTTCACTTACCACATAGGGGTGGAATTGGCTAACAAAACATTATGCAAAAAAAGAAAAAGGAATGAGCAGTGGCCGGATGTTAATGTGTCGTAGGAAGATTTCCAAGAGAAGCTTTTGTGTATGGATGTGCTTCAGTGAATCCTGGGGTCGTAATTACGCATGAGAGACAATCGCTCTGGCCTCAATAGCCTGTCCCTGTCATTAAGCCTCCATTCAAAAGTGACGGGGTGTCCCACTGTGGCTTTCAGAGGAAGGACTGCAATTCCTTTCCAGCCAGAGAAACAAGCCTCAGAGTTTCAGCCAATTGAATCCCAGACAGGCTCTAGGGCTGTTTGGCAGGGACAAAAATACTATTGATTTGTTATTGTGGATATGTGTTGATTTCTACGAACATTGCTTTGATTGTCTATAGAAGAACCTGAGGCAGAGTTTACTTAAAGCCAATGAAAGCAGGAAGAGAAACCAGAAAGAGCCATTTCATAACACATGAAAATCACAAAAACAGGATATGATCATTACCAAGCCTCAATGTATTTCTACCAACTCTGGATAGGTTGACACTTAATTGAATCTCCCCGTCTTGGCCCATCAGCGGTCTGCCTTTGCAGAACCAGAGGGAGGTTATCAAGAGCCAAATAAATTACACCTACCAGGTGCCTGTGGACGATAACTCCTCTCCTCTGGATCCTGTGCCTGATGCGTGACAGGTCCAGCTGTGCTTAGATTTACCTGTCAGCTGCTCCCACATACTCTGCCTGACTGGCCCTGGCTCCGTGCAGAGGAGCGTCATTTGTCTAGCAGCTGATAGCATGATTGAGGGCAGTGTGGAGACGAGGACGAAGTTTGATGGAAGAAAACAGATAAGAGAAGAGGGTGTATCGCATTGGCCCATAAAACTGGGAATGAAACACAGAGAGGCTGAATTTGCTCTGTGTCAAATGTAGATGGCATCTTCCTTTTTAAATGCGCATTCTCATATCCGTTTATTACCATCATGACACCTAATGTAGCAGAATGCCATATTTTATGAAAGCAGGTCATTTGCAGCCTTCATAAAACTCCTGAATGTATAGCAAGAATGCAATTTGGAAAGAGCTATTTGAATTTAGTTTTCTACCTTCTACTTCAAAATTCATTAAAAGTCTGTCCTATCACTGTGATATAAACCTCTTTCCACCAGGTGTCCCAAACAAGTACAGTGTGTACATGTTTCTGGTTAGGTTCATCACTGATCCCCTAACCTCTGTGTCTGCGCCCTCAGGTGGCTCCCGTGGTCAAGGCCAGGATGATGGAGTACGGCACCACTATGGTGAGCTACCAGCCCCAGGGCGACAAAGTCAACTTCTTCCGCATGGTCATCTCCAACCCAGCTGCCACCTTCGAAGACATCGACTTCCTCATCGAGGAGATCGAGCGGCTCGGCCAGGACCTCTGAAAAGCCAGAGCCAGAAGACAGTGCAGCATGTGCCATGGCTGAGATCTCAGACACGTTTGTTCCCCGTACCCCCTGATGGATGAAATGTTTGTCTGTGAATGTACTGGTACTGCGATTCTTTGCTTTGTCTCTTCTGACATCTCTTAGAGATAGATATATTTAAGAAAAGATTGAAACAAAACAAAAAAAGATTTTAAAATCATTCTCTCTATATTAATATACAGTATGTATGTATACATATATATATATATATATATATATATTTCAGTATTGTAGCGTTGTTGTGGCCTTCTCGGTCCAAAGCCATGTGAAAGTGTTTATGTCCGCTTTTCATGTTAACATTAGTGCATTTGATGTACAATCTTAAGTACTTAGTGTAAGTATGAAGACACTGTATTCTCCGATCCTAGTGCAATAGAAACCGAGTTAGTTTATACTAACCTTAACCAGACTTAATAAGTGCCAGAGATATATGAAATATCTATTGATTTATTGAGGCACTTAAAGCTTACCTCAAATTGGGACTACTGCCTTTACAATCACTGGCGTCTTGTATTGAACTCTTTTAAAGTGTGTGTCTTTCTTTTTATGTCTAGAAAAAGGAAAGTTGAACAGAGTGCATTTGGAAAGATGGAGTATAGGTGACAGATTGCCAGGGTATCATATATGTAGTCAGTATAAATGTATATGACCTTATTATGGTGGGTGAATTCATGTTTCCAAACAGTGTTTATTTGACCGCTGTCCCTATATTGCCTTTTTTGCTTCATCAGTTTCCTACCTAAAATTGCATAACTTATGAAATAAGACTTTTTGGGCTATATTATCACTTTCACAAACATGAGCAATTTTTACTGATGTAAATGTGCTTTGAGAGTAATGAATGCTGAGTAGAACATACCTACATGTAGCTGTGTGTAACTTGTTCGGTTTCATTTAAGTCCAGGGTGGTGAGAGCAGTGCCTGTTGATAATGAGGAAGATGTTGACGATGGTGATGGAGATGTTACCTACTTACTATTAACACTAACAAAATCAGACGCTAGTTAGACTGAACCGCACAAATACCACTTGCCTAAAGCTTAGAGCTATAGGACCTCTGTCATTGGAACTGCAGTTTCACATTTACAGTGGCATAAAAGCCTAATGTCTGCTTCTTGATATGTTTACAACCACCATCCTTTATTTTTGCAGACTAGCAGACAATATCTTTCAGAATATCTCATTTAATGTCTTTAATGTCAGACTTTGGAATTTGACCTTTTGCCAGAATACAGTATGGAGTTGATTACCAGATTGTACTGAGATGAGTTGAAGATGCTAGTTAGAAGTTTTCTTTAGTTTTCATACTCAAATGGGTGCTGACATAAACAAGTAGGACTGTAGGAAATTTACCGATGATAATTCTTATCACATTGTGAAGTTAGTGTCTTTTAGTCCATAGGTTTATTTGAGGACATACTCAGTCTAGATCATATCTAGATATACACTGAAAACCGATGTCAAGGTCCAAAGGTCCAAAATATACAATTAAAAGCAATACAAGCCACATACTAGATGATCCAGTGGCTCTTTCAGCACTAGTTGTCAATGAAATGAATTGTCACCAAATTTCTGTTTATTTAGTCCAACCCAAGCCTTGGGATCCTATTAACATAAATGAAAATGACTAGAAATTAGATTTATTGGCTACGCAGCAGTTTTGTGTGTTTTTTGTAGTTGATTCAGTCTGCCTGTGCAGGCAGCTTGGCTATGTAGCGATGACATGAGGAAGGTAGGAGTCAACATGTTAAAAAGCACAATTACTTAATGGCGTAGTTGTCTCCATCAGCTTTCAATCAGTTTGTAAATAGACTTTTAAGATGTCCATGACAGAGTGAGGATCTATATGTATACATTGGTGTATATAAGGCAAATATCCAGAGTCTATTTGTGAAGTAAAATATTATTTTGTCTATTTAATAGAGATTATCTGACTTTAATCCCATTGGTCATCAATGCTTTCAGGTGACAGAGAGAAAGTTGTTGTATGCGTGTGTCTGTGGGTGTATGTGTGTATAAGCATGTACAGTACGTGTGTGTGTGTGTTTGTGTTACACATGAGGTGTTAAATGCGATAGGTCACCTAACTTAAGACACAGACAAGTGGAAAGAGAGGCTGTGGTTCTTCCTGTTCAGTAAAGGTGCAGATGCAGCATTGCCACGTCGGCGTAGATTTCCGAAGGCCCGGCACATTTGAGTAGGATTATCAAAAGATTATGCAAAGCCATTTTTACAACACTAAAGCCTGTGGTCTCTGTGCCCAAGTGATATACTTGACAGGTTGTGCCAGTATGTATTTTTCTTTGTGTGTTTGTGACTGTGTTGCCTTAGTATCAATTTTATGGTATTTGTCTCGTTCTTCTCAAGGAGAGGTTGTGCACTTTAGCTTTAACGTGCAAAGCTCTGACTGTGTGCAATGTTGAAATGGTTGTTCATTGTTTGATGTGGGGTTTTAAAAAGTGAAGAAAAAAAACAATCAACAACTGTGATTTGTCGAATGTGTCACGCTTCTCAGTCTGTTTGAACGTTGAAAGTGGGAAGAATTGTTTCTCTGAAACCTTGCTCCTCTCATTCAGTTGCATTTGTAGTTTGAGCCACTGTACTTGTAGATATGACAAAGCTACCTTGATCCTGAATCTACCTACACATCAACAGGCTAATTTCTCTTAATGTGCACAGAGAGAGCAAAGTGGACTGTTTCCTGTCCCTGCTTAACTGGCGATCTCATTGTGATTTGACAGCATCCTGTCACCTCAGCCTCATTGAGGTAGCCTTGGAACATCAGACATTTTGTTTTGTAACCTTGCTGTTTCTGCTGTTGCTGCTGCTGCCGCCGTCGTCACTGCTTTTGGCCTTGCTGACTTTGCACGTGCATGAACGCTTATGCTCCCCCTCCCCTCCCAGCTTGTGAAAATGCCAATCTCTGTGACAGTCTTACCCAATGTCTGCTCTTGTAGCAAGTGATTATTAGTGTTAGCTTTATGATATAGCTTAGCGTGGCTTCAAGTACCTGCGTTTGCCCACCCCGCACTCCCTGATAATGGCTATGCGCTAACGCAAGCTATATGCAAGCAAGCATGCGCTCCTTGGCTCGAGCCTGTCTGCTTTTTGCTGAACTCTTTGTCTTCTGTCTCTCTTACTCTCTTTATCTGTCTCTTTCCTCTTTCTCGCTCTTCTTCTCTATCAAGTGTCTATGGATGAAGCGCTAGTGTGTGTGTTTTCCTGTGGCTGCACAGCATGTTACTGCAAGTATCTTCTTCGCTTTTGAGCTTTTAAAATCTTCTATCTGAAGCTTTGCCCCCTTCTCTTGTAGCAGCAACCAGCTTTCGAATCAAACTGATTTTTTTTTTTTTTTAGCTCGGCTTACTGGCTAGCCACCAGGTCTTTCAGCTTTGCGGAGGTAGGCCTACTTCCTGAGCCTATATGTGATTCTTTTTAGTGACCTAACAAAACAGGGTATCCTCATGCCTCTGAAGTGAGCACATTATTTTGTATTATTTATTTCTATTAACCACAGTCAATTTACACCAGTGATGTGTCCTTTGACTTTCTGAAGTCTTTAACTGGAACAACTGTGCAAAGTCATAAGGCCTCTGTTGAACCAGAAAATTATAGATGTGTAAGATGCCAGCCTCTCTGAAACAAAAATAAATAAAGAAATAAAATTGTCCTTTTGGCCTGTATGTTAATCTCCCTGGGAAAATAAAAAAATAAACTTTCTTGGCAAAATGACTGGACTTTTTTTTTTTTACTTCAGAGCTGTCTGATGCCTGAGTGCTTACGGTAAATACCCACCTACCCCCCTCCGTTTCAAAGTTTTTTCCATTCAGATTCCTCATTGAGTTTTGCATAACATAGTGTGACTGATGACATCTCTTTGAGTATTAGGATGACATGAGCAGGTAACAAAGCCCTTTATCACTCCCAATCAGCCCTGCTAGCTATGAACAAAGCCCTGAGCTTAAGGGTAAAACCATGTACGCAGAGATATATAAAGCCTTTTGAGAGCCCTTGTTATATAAACACAGAGTGCTTTTTGTGAAGAGGAACACTTCAACTGACAAAGAGGTTGATGATTGCGGCCAGACCTTGAGTTTAAGCCCTTCTCTACTTGTTAAGCACCCTGTCATCCTGCACTCACTCCCCTTTCCTGCCAGTCTCTGTTCATTTGGTAACAGTTTTTGGCCTCCTGCTATTATGCCTCTCCACTAGCTGAAGCGCTGTAGTGCTCCTTCCCACTCTGGCTGCTAAAAATGAGCATTCTTCGCCGTCATCACCTGAGGATTTTGGAACATTAATTTTACCTTGCAGAATTAGAACATTTAGTGGTCGGGATCGAAGTCTTTTTCTTGTTTGTGCAGTTTGAATTCACATGGCTTACTGTATAACTGTTGTCATCAGATAGAGTTTGCACATTTTCGTGAATGTATTATTAGTGATTTTAGATGCTGTTTCAAAAAATGGGGAAGAACAGCCACTAGAGGGCACTCAAGAGTATAATTAGCATGGGGCAAAGGCTATCCATGAGGGCAAATATACAGTACTTGTTATGGGGGAAATGGGATTGGAGGGAGGTCCATCTGCCAACCTGTGAAATATAATTAAATCAAATAAAAAATAACAATTACCTAATGAACATAGGCTCCTCTAGATGGTGCTAATATCTAACATTTTTTAGCTTGTCTGGTCTCATCAGCAAACCTTAAAATAGAATAACCTTTTTTAGAGCCAAACATGCTTCACAAACTTGCTCATTTTGTTTTGGCTAAAGCAGCGGGTCAGGCAAAGTTAACATTTTTAAAATTTTGAATGCGTTCAAAGAGCAGCATTTACACCGACCTATCTCCATTATGGGCCCACTGAATGCTAGATTGACTGAAAGTAGCGGACGACTTCGGTCACTTCCCAAACACCAGCAAACGCTTCCAGATGGCATTCCTCTTTCCTTCATTCCCTCATTTTCCCTTTTCAGGAAACCACACTCAACCAGACTCCCCAAGACTGGGAACAATACACGAGGGGGATGAACTTTGTCAGTTGCGAAAGACTGAGGAAGACAGTGAGGAAGAGTTAAATGGGAAAGTTACAAAGTTTGTGTGTATTGCAGGGGGGTTGTCTGAGGGAAATGGGTATAGTTTGAGTATGCCTAATAATAATGGCTATCTTTCTTAAATGTTTAAAAATTACATGGTTGTCATTCTAAAGTTAAACAGATATTTTTGACAATCCAAATGTCATCTGTCTCCATCAAAGACTTCTGAATGATTCTTAACCTCTGAAACTTTATCTGTACCAATTGTCTGGGACTTGCCTTACGACAGCTCCGCTACTTGTCAGATGTTACTGAAATTCTTTCAATAGGTAGTTGATATGTGGACAAAAAACAACAAATAAAACTAGATCTAGACATGCCCCTCCACCGACACATATACACCCAACAAAACTACAAACACCACACACACCCACACACAATCAGCACCTCTAGGATTTTGTCTCATCTTCACTAGACATATGTAAGTGTGTATGTGATGGCATGTGTACACAGCTATGAAAGAAGCCAAATTGTTACCCCTGTGAGAATGGCTTCACATTCCAATTAGACGGGTGATAACAGCCATGATAAATATTTGCAGGGAAACAGCTGGAAGTGCTTCAAAAAGCTTCCTTCCACAGCCACACTCTCTTTAAGCAGCATTCACTGCTTATTCTGTTCCCTAGCAAAGCGGGTGCTACAGAATACAAACACCCATGGAGATAACCACGAGCCTCTTTCTCTTGGATCTGTCTGCATGCGTGCATGTGTGTTTGTGTGTGTGAGTATGCACTGGTTTGTGTGTTAATGAGGGTGTATGTGGTAAATTTTTTGGTAGATTAATTTCTTAGAATACTGCCTTAATCTTATTTATATCTCAAAATATATCTGTTATTTTGTGATGTGGTGTAAAAAAAAAAAACTGAAATACTTCAGTTAGAATGATCACTATATGATTACTATACTGCTCATCGGTGAAAAGGCATGTAATAGTTTCAAACAGATTTATTAATTGGAACTTTTTAAGTCTAATAGAAGATCCTGGAAAAGATTGTGTGTGTGTGTGTGTGTGTGTGTGTGTATTGTGTGCACTGTATACCTTCATTGACTCCACTGGTGTCTGGAGGCAAAGGGATCAAAATCTTGCTGATTTGTTTCCTTCCTGTCTTTTGTCACAGTAAATTCACAGTTCTCCTTAATGACTTGTTTTATGACAGATTCAATGAAAACATATTTGTGTCTATGTGTCTATCAGAGAGTGCACTGGTATTTTCTTGTGTCACTTTAAGACAATGCTGATGTTTCTGATACTGAATGTTTGTTGCTATATTCTATTCTTTCAAGACGTCTTTTTTGGACAATGACGATATGTCCTTGGTTGTTTAACATCTTTAACAGATCTCATCTGAATCCCATCATGTCAGCGTTATCGTTAATCCCCTGGGAATGGTGTGATCTCATGGCTTGCAGTAGGCCTAATTCTCCATGACTCTTTACCAAAGGGTCTCTTAGTTCATTCATTGTGCCTAGCAGGGTGGATAATAGTGAATAGAGTCGCGTTTAAACCAACAAAATGGTATCGTTACTTTACAAAAATCTAAGGACATTTCTGCAGTGAAATTAGCATTGGAGCTTCTACATGCCTTTAAAGTTGTCTTTCCAATGGGTGTCAGAGGCTTTTTAAATGCTCCCACAGGCATCCGTAACCCCTCTCTCTGCTTCACAGCAGGGCACCAAACTCAAACCAGATGTCTGCTGATATTTCTTTCCTGGCCCTGCACTGTGTGATATTGTTTCACAAAATAACGGTACTCAGTCAGATACGAGGGTACCTCTGTCATCCCGAGTGCCTTTGGGTCTTCCTATAAGGTTCCCCTCACAGACATTACAAAGAGTTCACTCCTAAATCTTCTTGCCATATGCTCTGTGCACTGTAAGTTTACATGTTACATTGTAATTCGCACTTTCAGAGCTCTTTAAAAAGACTTCAGGAAGGAATATATACAAGACCAATCTTTCCCGTCTTGGAACAGTCTCTCTTGGAAAAGATCTCCTTTGTCATTGTTGAGAGGACTTTATAATGGATATAAACTGTCTTTTCACACCTTCTTGGAGTCCATTTTGACGCCGCGGAGGGAGTCATTATAGCCCTGCATTAGGACACCATCAGTAATGGCTAACTTTTTAAATTATTATTTCATTAGGATGGAGCTTTAGAATAAGCAGTGTTGACGCAAAGCCTTTCTGCAGCAGCAGCCGTCTCCGCTGGAGCATCCGAGGTAATTTGCCCACATGTGTTTCTAAATGCTTAATCTTTACGCGACTGCTGCTGAAAGCAATTAACCTCGGTGCCCAGGAGGGAGCGGAAAGGAGAGTGAGAGAGTCTCCTCTACTTAAAAATACATTTCAGCAAAGAGGGAGAGTAGGTGGAATGACTCTCCGCTAAAAATATCACCTCTTACAATCGTCTGTGTCAATGAAACGTAGCCTACGTCTCACCGTTGCATTTTTAGAGAGACGTGGCAGAGGTCAGACAAACTGTAACTGTGCGAAGGATCTCAGTCGTCGGTGACTTCCTGAAGGTCATTAATCAACGCGGGAGAAAACGAATGCACCATTATAGTGCAATCAGCATATTTGCACACTTGAAATATGACCGAGATGTCTTTCACTTAGTAATGAAGATGTAAAGTCATGGATAAATAATGTTGGCATGCCCAGAACAATGTTTTTTTTTTTTTTGCAAGTGGCTTTAACCTCTTAAGGCACACCCCTATTTTTCCTTTTTTTAAAAAACAAAAAAACAAAACGGCATACCCAAATTGAAAGCTTGACAGTTCCTACATAGTTTTAGACTCAGGGATGTGCCTCATACCATTGGAAAGGTGACACCCTCAAGTTTTTTCTAGAAGAATATGTATGTTTCTGTGACATATGGACACAGAGTTATAGAGGTTGGAACTAAGTTTTTTTTTCCACTCATTTCAAATGTCTATGAACTAACTAAGATATGAAGGTACCATCAATATGATACCCCCAAATAAAAAAATCGAAGTCCTAACTCCATCTCTCAACCTGTTACACAAAAAATTGAAGTCAAAAGACCAAAAATATGATTTTTGAATATACATTTTTGAAAAATATGTTTATGCGTTTTGATTGGGACCCCTATGTAAATTGGGGGTGGCGTCCCACAGGTGGGACGGTGTGCCTTCGGCACAGAAGCCTGTCTGGAAATGTGAAAGGTTTGCACGGTGGATATGACAAGAGGAGCGGTAGACTTAGTCTGCTGGCAATTGCAGTTGACTGAAACATCTTTCATGTGCCGCTAACAGCACGATGTAGGCCCACTCTGTTTGTAGATATGACCTGCTGCTCCTTTCCAGCATGCCTCACTACACTCTATAATGAGGGGAGAAAGCGAGACAGAGAAAAGGAGAGAGATTTCATTTAGGGATGACAAACCCTCTCTGTCTGCATGTTGTAACTTGCTTACAACAAATTAGCTGTTAATTATTTACCAAGTTTAAAGAAGAATGGAGTTTTTTGGTTTAACAGTTAACTATGTATTCAGCTATCACCCAGGTCCCCCAAAACACTTATTAACACATTGTATGAGCTGTAATAGGGTTTCCTGTCAATCATGAAACAAACCTGGTTCCTCGGGCTGCCTGGGGTGTAGCATCATTTTTTATTCAACACATAAAACTAACACATAACTAACACTAAACTAACACATAATGTCAGTTCAATTCTCCGATGCCTTCACTCAAGAGAGTTGATTATCGTCAACCTATTGCCAGGTTCCACACACACACTGTAAAAAATGGTGGTGACTCAAATCAAAGCCAAAGTGGGCAAGGAAACACTCGCCATTCACAAGTATGGAAAGCTGGAAGGCCTGTGTTCTGTTCCTCTCATTTCCTACCCAGAGCTGCTGAATGCTTATGGTTTTAACAAGCTCCCCACTCTACCTCAGATGGATTACACATGTCTCATGTATTCACCAGGAAGTGCTCACATTACAACACATACTGTACACTAAATGTCAAGGCAATTTACAGGAACAAGCAGCTGAATATTCATTAACATGAAATTGTGCTATTATTAGTGTGGCTAGTATCTAGGTGGGATGATGTGGGTTCCGGTCAAGTATCTCAACTGAAGATGATAGAGTATGTGGTTGTCTCTCTACTGCTGTGCTTTCCTGGTCTGTGAAGTCACAAAAACACACCCTCTGTCTGGCAACAAGAGTCGAGTGATTCATGGATCGGAGCTTGGAAATGATGTGAATCTATTTTAAGTTTCATGACTAGGAGTCTGGAGTTTCCTTTAATCAGAGAGAAATGAAACATCACATCTAATATCCAATAACCAGCCAGTACCATTCTGCTGTGTTTGATGTCTGTGTCAGGGCTTGATTGATTCTGACTTTCTGCGTAAACAGACAGAAGTGTATAAGATCTGGAGGAAAAAAAAACACAAAGCACAACCGTCATTCCTAAATGCATTACACTCCAGCCAAATACACGCACACACACACACACTCCCTTTGTCGTTTACTCTCCTGCTCTCCCACTTTTTTGTCGTTTTTCCTTATATGGAGTGAATATCTTGTTTGATCTGCTGCATATAACAGCTGGCTCTGAGCTCTCAGTACACCTGTTTCCAATTGTGTATGCAGACAGAATCTTTTCATTACTTCTCACAATCAGACAGCTTATTGTAATGGAAGTGCCATTACTCAGGTTTTTTTGACAAACAAGACGCTTTCCTGCCAGTAAAACACCACCTGGTTGGATTTCCGCCATAATCAGGGCCAGTATAAATACTGCAGGAGATATGTTTCAGTTGAAAAATGAAAAAGCTCACTATGCCAACAGTATTTTAAAATCATAAGGTCAGATAGGCCTACCTTTCCAATTCTGTTGCAAAATGAAAACAATAGTAAAGTGAAACAAAAAAGTAATAATAACAGCACTTCAATAACCCATACAGTGCATTAAAGAGTATGGTACAAGGAACTATTTCAATTTAGGCAGAGAGCACAATTTCAATCAATTTTTTTCCAAGTGCACATCTAATTATCTCCTCAATGAAGTCCAAAGGAAATGTTTTTGGGGCAAAACATTTAAACAATAGACAAAACACTGAAGAAACACAGAGGAGGGCCTTGAAACGGTTAAATGAACAGGTCAATGGCAAGCTACATTGTGGTTGGAATTTAAGACCATTACGGCTTTCTTAATGGTGCATACCAAGAACAGTTCAAATCTAATCCATCTCAACATTTGCACTAATTCAAGGCATAGGCCAATGTTTCCATTAAATGTTGAGAAAAAACATGTACCATTTATGTAGTCCACCACAAAACATCATAGTTCGGCAGACTTTGTCAAACATCCAAACATATTTCATTGTAAGGAAAATATGTTTTATTCATTCTCTTTGTATTTAAAGACTACACCCGTCTGACTATGACACAGATACACTTGCGGTTTAGGAAATAGCTAGTACTCATTTAGTCACCATTTGCATGTGGGAAGTGGGTATATAGCAGAAAACATCCCAGTGACTGTACTGCTGCCAGTCCTCTAAAACACTTTTCCTTTTCCAACATTTTTCCTAATTGTTTTGCTGAATGGGGTCCATACAGAAACAATTAAACGTGGTATGCTAAAGCAGCACTTCCACAAGGCCACACATCTCAGGGTAACGTAAAACATATGCAGAGCACAATTAACACAGCCTCTACTGGGAGTCAGAGGCATTTTGCAGTCAAATGCAGACAAACAAATGTCAAGTTTACAAGCACTTTCATATATGTCATTTACAGTAAAGAAAATATATCTTGTATTTACAGCACCGTTATACGCATACCCTTCCTATAAATGCATAGTTTTCTAACTAAAACTGACATACTGTACCTACTGCCTCACTACAACATATATAATTTAACATATTTGGAAATGTAAGATTCATAACAATCACCAGATTCAAGAGCATGTATTTCTTACCATTTTAGAGGGCTATTAAAATGAAATCCATCCATATACTACTACAGGTAATTCTAAATGTTATCAATAACTTATTCAGAAGCAACCAAATGTCAAGCAGTTTGTAAAACATTTTCTGACAAATATGTCCTGCACACCTGAAAAAAACACACCATACTCATACTGAAAAAAATTACCATACAAGTTTTTCTTGTATGCATATTAGCACACACACACACACACACACACACACACACACACACACACTCACGCACATGCTTAACAGAAAAGAAAATCAAACACAGCAAGCTCTAAGCTCACTCTCTAAGGAAAAAATTGGTCTCTGGTCAACCAGCCGAAGTACTCGAGTGCTATAAGTACTTGTGTCAATATATAAACTCCATTAAACTCCCCCATCCTCAGGAGAGATTTGTATTAATACATACAATCATAATAAAACAAATAGTCCACTGACAACCAAGTAACAAAATTGTATTAACTAATAATCTACTTAAAGACACAAATATTTACAAAGATTTATCCATATAGCACCTGTGCTATGTCATTAATACATCTCAGAACGTCTAAGAAAAGATTAGTCTGTTTCAGGTTCACAACAGTTGTGCAAAAACCTATGCATCCCCGCAGGTAAACCTTCCATGCAACAATCTAGATCCATGCAACAATCTTGATCACAGCGCCACCCAAAGGATGGACATGTTAGGGCCGCCTTCCTGGCTGATCTGGTTGATGCGTCCGCGAACGCAGTCCAACGTGACATAGATTGCCGTGCCATTCTGTACGTCGAAGGAGCTACGGAGACCCACACTGGCCCACTCGCTGCCCTCTGGCATGTGCCCACTGACCTGCTGCGCCAACGGGGCTGTTTCCGCCTGTCCCCTCGAGTGCCCCCTCTGGCCCCACGTGTCCTGCCTGTGGAGGGTCATCTTGACAACGCTGCACGAGTGGATAAGCTTGAGTGTCACAGCCACGTTGGCCTTGCCGTCCTTTCTGAAGATGAAGTTGCGTCCAGGATGGGCGTCACCTGTGCCGGCCAGTCGCACTTGCCTCTCAGAGGGACCTTCTGGGTCCACGTCGGACTGCTGGAAGAGAAGCGCCTTGTTGCGCACGGCGCCTGACGGGAAGCCGGTCCGAGCCACGTGGGCGGACAGCACGTTTGCCACCCCTGGCGGGATCCAGATTAAGCTGAGGATGCTGGCGCCCGAGCTGTCCCCAAAGTACCGCACGCTGCACTGGCCCGGGGAGAGCAGCTCAAAGCTCAGCGAGTCACCGGCCTCCACGCGGGCCGCCCCAGACAACGTGACCGATGTGTCGCGGTAGTTGACACCCGGCTTGAAGGCGCGCGCCACCTCGCCGCTGCTGCCGTTCCGCGTCACGTAGGCGATGAGCGAAAAGCCCTCACGCACACATGTGTGACCCATGGCGTAGAGCGCCTGCTGCAACACGAACTTGACCACGCCTGCTTCGGTGAAGCGAACGCCCCGGCCGTCGTGGCCCAGCACCAGCATGTACGCGTCCGACACCTCGGCCACCCGAAATGACGGACGGTAGCTGGTCTGGTAGTGGGCGGCAGAAGCAGTCATGTGTGCCGTCATGGCCACGGCGCCTGTGTCGTGGGAGAGCCACAGGAGGCTGAGGGACGGGCCGCTCAGGTCGAACGCCTGCAGGTCACGGCTCTGGTTGCAGTGCTGGTTGGGGCTTCGCAGAAACAGAGACAGTGTGTGGTTAGGCTCAACTTCTAGCGCCACACTCACACTGACACCCTGCAAAGAACGAGGAGGAAAACATGAACTCATAAAAAAGTATCGGAGACACACACATTGCCATATGAAAAAGATTAGAATTGATTTTTGTTGAACACTATTCGTATCTTTCAGAAGTACAGCTTAAATGTTTGGTATTTTTAGTTTCAGCAATCCGCGTCTGTGACCTCTGACCTGGAAGTGTTTCCTCTCAGGCTGCTCCAGCCGTACGCTGCTCAGTTCCTGGACGTCCTCTTCACTGCCGTTCAACCTCAATCCCAGCTGGAGGTAGTTCCTGCAGCTATGTTTCACGGCCATGTTGTGGTCCACCCACAGCAGTCCGTGCTGCCTCAGTGTGAGCCGTCCGTCCTGGC
The DNA here is from genome assembly GCA_017657215.1 of Limnothrissa miodon. Lineage (NCBI taxonomy): Eukaryota > Metazoa > Chordata > Actinopteri > Clupeiformes > Clupeidae > Limnothrissa > Limnothrissa miodon. The sequence goes on along the minus strand of JAGFZM010000256.1, from coordinate 144,453 downwards.
TGGGCAGCAGTAGCTCTGTGGCGCCGCCACCAGGGATGCTGAGCTGAAGCCCGGGGAAGATGTGCTGGCCTGCCCGCGTCCTGGATGAGGGCAGGCTAGGGGCCGCCCTCCAGACCTGGGACAAGGTGCTGTCGGACGAGAGGGGGAGAGGGCCACACACAGCATCGCTGTCGGCCGAGCAAGGCGAAGCGACGGGCCCGCCATCACAGTCCAAGCATGCCTGGCACTCCTGAAGCTCCTGATTGTAGAAATACTCGTGCCCACAGAGCCCCGCCGATGCCTCTCGCTCTGACACGCCCAGGCAGCGGAAGCCCCCTGGTGGACAAGACAAGGCATCACAGCATGACAAACAACTCAATGAATTACACTGTCAGGCCCAGGGAGTGACCTTGGAACACACACAGCATTATCTAATATGAATAAGTGGCTGTGAGTTTAAGCAGGGTGTTTGAAAAATGCTCACCTGGAGTGTTCAGACATTTCACTCGCTCCCCACACACTTTAGGTAATTCGAGACATTCATCCCTGTCCTGAAGATAAATTGTGTGTCACTCTTAAGGTCTATGCAAAAAAAAAACACAACTGTCCCTGTTGTACGCTTTATCATCTATATAAAGTCACCACGGATGATGTTCATGTATAATACAAAAAATTCTTGCTAAACAAATGGCAGACTTGTTCCTTCTTAAATTAAAGATCACAAAAGTTACATTCCAAGCACATCTAGCATTGACATGTGGAGCACAGGTTCATTCCATATTTATAACCATATTTATAACTCACTTCCTGTGTGGTTGTGTGTGTGTGTGTGTGTGTGAGGTGATTGGGCAGATTTTTACCTGGCATAGTCGGTCGGCTGTTGCCGAGCATTGTGACACCAGGAAGAAGCCGGGCGGGCACATTGTGCAGCTCTCACAGCTGGGCGGCTCCCTCTGGAAGTCACAGTACTCCTCGGGGCCACAGGCTGATGGGCACCCCAGGACTGGGTGGCGCCTATGAGGCGGCTCGGGATGGCTGAGGCCGGACATGTGTGGGGGCATGTCTGCCGTGTCACTCCCAGGTACGTCCATGACCTTGGCGTCCACGTCCACTTTGTGCACGGCGTAGGACTTGTGCAGGTGGCTGCGCACCTGGTTCCGCAGGCCAGCCAAATGGCTCTCGAAGTAGCTCTGCAGCTCCCCCTGCAGACCCTGGAAAGAAGCATGCTTAAGGGTCTCGGACAGCAGGCCGTACTGGGCCTTGACCACGTCCATCTGCTCAGACATGCGGCGCTGCTGGTCCAGGATCTCCCGCTGCTGCGCCAGAAGCGCCCCCTGCTGGTCAGCCAGCCGCTGCTGCAGCTCTCTAATCAGCGTCTGCTGCGAGCGCAGCGCCTCCACCAGCTTCTCCTGGCCCTTGGCCAGCTGCAGGTGCAGGATGAGGGCGTCCTCCGAGGGCACCTCGTTCTCCCCTACCATAGAACAAGAAGGAGGGAGGGCACAAACAGGCAGTGAGAGAGAGAGATGAGGGAGAGGGAGAGGTGGAGGAATGTGTGCGTGATTGGATGAGAGAGAGAGAACAAGAGTGGGGGGGGAGTCAGTCACATAATGAGGAATAGTGTGTAACACACATTGACAGGTATTGGCATCAGAAGGTGTAGGGAGGAAAAGGGAGGTAAAAAGGTGAAAAAGAAGAGTGAGTGGAAGAGAAGCGTAGGAATCGAGACAGTCAGAAGAGGTAAGCACACACCTGCCATTTAAGCAGGGTCGAAGAAGGTGAGCAGTGAGTTGGCACTAAAGTTTCTCTCCCAGATGGGTATTTGCCCTAGACCTTTAATAGTGCTAAATTTCACTCTGAATGGAGCCAAGGACTGCACCAGTGCTGCAGATGCTGTTTTTGTATTAACTTCAAGTAAAAGGCTCAAGTAGACTTAGGTATTCAGGAAGGACTCATACAGAGAAATGGAAATGGTATCACATTTTACTGAAAGATTTTCCAATGAATGATTCATTACAAGTTAATCAACAATACAATTTTCCTATATGGAGACAAATCAAAGCTGAGTACATTTTCTTCTACTACTGACTGCCAGAATCAGCCCTTAAAGGAGACCTGATGAAAAACATTTTTGCTTTGGCTGTGATGAATTAAGAGCGGCTATGCCAAAGACCTAACATGAACATGAAAATTGGTTGTAACCTTATTGTAAAAATCTTAAGCTTAAAAGCTGCCACTTGGGTGACTTCGAATAAAATGTACGTTATGTCAAACAGCACCAAGCAAATTGTATCAAAGAGGGTGCCATTAATGCATAATACAATTCTAATTTCTAATTCTAATTATATTTTGACATCAGAGAAAAAATGCAATATTCATTCATTTTATGTCCCCTTTAAGAGACTCCCAACAGATGTGCAGGTCTGCAAAGAACATTTTTGGGCACAGAATCAAAGCATCTCTTACTAGATTTGTTTGGCACATGAGAACTTTTCAATTTCAGGCACAGTGTGAAACTATGCCCCACCCCTATCAAGCTATCAAAGCCAAGCTAAAAGGAAATCCGTATGTTTCCGTAAACATAGATTCACTGTTAATACCTAACTTAGGAAATAGCGAAAAAAAATCACATCTCATTAAGGATATTTTCTAACATTTTTTTGTTATCCAACCAAATGACTAATTAGAAAATATTAATTTGCGCAATTAATCACCTGGCTTGATGTCACAGGTAAGCTGAACGCCAAGCGGGGCACTTCCCTGGTCTGACACGGGGTTTCCAAAGTCAGGCAAGTCTCCCAAAAACTGGGCGGCTCGGTCTGGCATATGGACGAGAGTCGGGTGGCTTGTAGCGGCAGCTTCATAATCATCACTTCCAGACAGGCATCCATCTCCCACACATGTTCTTGGCCGAGGCTTCAGTCGTATCCTTAGAGGCAGTTTACACTCGATCCCTTTGCACCCCTTGGTGTCATTGGCATTGTGAAGATGTTTCTGCGGGTTATGGCAATCAGCTCCCTTGCAAGCTCCAAACCTCTCAGACCCCAAGGTCCGTGCGCCATCCGGGTCTACATCCGCCAATCTCTCACGCTGGGCTTCGTGAGGATTTGTATCGGAATTTACCGATGGAGTGTTATATGTTGATTGGTGGTAAGCGGCAATCTGCGGCGATCTAAGCTGCGTGGTGGGACTATGTTGTCGCGATGGTCTATGTGATCGTGTCCCTGAACAGTGAGGTCCAGAGCAGGGTCTGGGATCCCCAGTCTCGGAACTCAAACAATGCGCTCCTCTGCATATCTCTGCAACACCACCAACAACAGCGAGCAAAGACCAGAGGTAGAAAACAATCATAGGCGTCGATTGGCAAGGCGGCATTCTCGTCTCAAAATTCCGGTCTGTGAGTGAAGAGGATAAAAGAAAACGCAGTAATTATCATGCTGTCCCATTACAGTCTAATTAGTGTACAATTGTAGTTAAATTATAGCCATCAGAACAAATTAGCATCTAAAATAACTGCATGTGAAACAACACAATAACTGCATGACATTTTATAAATAAATGCGTAAAACGCATCAATATAAGATACACATACACATACAAGCGCAAACCCTAATGGATTTTTCAGAAGTTCAGGGAGTTCCTAAAAATGGAATCTGTCACTATGAAAAAAGTTAACTTAAACACAAAATGTAGGCTCAGAACGTTACCTGTGGCTGACCGTTTAGCAGCGTGGGTAAGCCGACGGAATGCCATTAAAGACCAGAGTAACGGGACACATTCATCTCACCCTCCTCAAGCCCCCGCTCGACCCACTCTACTCGGTTCTGGAATAGAATGTCAGTATGTGGCATTCCAAAGCCTTTAATTAGCATCAGGTTTCCCCAGCCTCTGTTTAACCCTTCGTCCCCCTCTCTGTGATGATGGGACGGTGGCTTCCCACAGTCTTTGATCTTTTTTTAACAGGACACCCTCTTGTTGAACACAGCGCATTCTCCACTTACTGTATTTTCTCTCAGGTCTTTATAATAAAACGCTAACAGTTGGTTATTTTAAAGTATTATCACCACCAAATAGGCTACATGCTGTCAGTCAAGGCATTTCCTCTGATTTAAGTGGACACCTGGACAAAGCTGACCAAATAGTTTGCCGTTTCCCCGTCATTACTTCCACTTTTTAACTGCAGCCGTCTCACCGGGATTTCTCTTGGCCGAATGTTAGGATGTCAGATGAGCTTTGTGCAGGACGTCTTGATTGTTGGGACAGCTGTTGTCTTTCATTCAAAGAGCTGTCACGTAGAAGTAGCAAAGTCAACACGGGTCAGTTTGTTGGTCAGAGTTCAGCAAGGCATGTCATTTGTGGCAGCGACCTCAGACCAAAGTCAAGAATGTCCATGTGAGCAGTTTTTGATTATTAACGTTTTATTGTCTTTCATTCTTAGCGGTTCATTGCTTGTCTCGGGGTTCGTTATTTCTTTAGCAAGGGTTTTTCCTGTCTATCTTCTGTTTTTATAAGACACCCCATGGTTAAAATGAGCAAATCCTACGTTTTACCATAGCCTATTTAATTTAAAGTAGAATATTGGAACACATAGCCTGTGTGAACATTTTGTTAGGTTAGGTTGTAGACTAGGCTACTAATTTAGATTTGCAACAAAGTTTCAGATACAGATAGAAATACAGATGCTAATTTTTTTAGAGAATTGCTCACAGCTGACAAATAGAAAAGCTTGCCCTGCTGTGCTGTGTTATTGCCATTCCCCGAAAACCATTTGCACTGTGCGGCTGTTTATGTCTGGCTCTAATGCACAAGGATGATAAAAATCCAGGAGAAATTCCACCACCCACAAAGAGAGACATTAGTTCCACTTCCGAACAGATGAGGGTGCCGTTTCCTTCTTAGCTGTTGTAAAGTGGATTTATGTGTTTCACACAAAAGGAAATGATAGAAATGTCTTGATGTACTTCTGATTACCATAGGTCATCGTTAGAAACACGTGTTTCCAAAAAGGCTGTTGCAGCCATATTGATCAGAGGAATGTAAAGCATGCAGGAGGCTTTTAACAATGTCAGCATTTGATGTTAGGGTAATGTCCACAGCATTTCTCACACCTTGCCAGCCACATAGATAGGGTGTCCTTTGAAACCCTTTGAGTGCCAAGGCAGGTAATTCACCAAAATTTTGTCTGGTCCTGTCAGTGGTGGACCCGATAGTCAACCAGATACAGTGAGAATAAGAGCTAGGATTATGTCCCATGTGAAGCCAGCCAACCGAACAGACCTTAACCCTACCCTTGCTTCAGAACCAGCCAGACGCCGCCTATAGTTTCAAGTCTGTTTAAATGGTGAGCACATACCTGGGGCAAAAGGTTGAATCAGAGACCTAAACCACCACACAACTACAAATCAATATGTTTCTTTGATAAAAGTCAGAGTATGGTGTCTGAGTCTTTGTGTTAACGTGTATGTGTCCATGTGTATGAATATGTGTGTTTGTCTCTCTCTGTCTGTTTATGAGTGTTTGTCTCACTCTGTGTGTGCATGTGTGTGTCTGTGATCCTTGATGGCATCAGTGCTAATTGGGATCAGCCCCTGTCAAGCGTATGTGTTTGTGGGAAGTGGAAGGGGGGAGACCTTGGGTGCCTGTCTGACTGTTTGCCACGTCATTGGGTTTATTTAACATGTCTCAGCTCAAAGTGTTCTGGTTTCCCCTGTGGGAGTGCCACCACGCAGTATGTTGACAACCTTTTGCCACAGGGAGGGTGGTCTGTGCCTCTCACTAGAATCTTTTTTTTTTTTTTTTTTTTTGTAGAGGTGGGGGTCTTCTCAGAGGGAGGAATGGAAAAATGGAAGAGATGTGCTTCAGAGAATAATTTCTTGACTCGTAACTGGTCCTCCTAATTGGTAGCAAATGTTGGCGCAACATTACTCTCTGCTGTCTGACACATGTTTAATACAGCAAAAAAGCAGAAGTGCTTATGAAAAGCCTAATCACTGAGGTGAAACAGGGCAAAACAAAACAAAGAACCAAAGAAAGAAACCTTGAGACAGAAGATTCTGGCCAAGTGCGAATGAGAAGATAACAGATGTCATCCCAGGCTGTATTGCTAGGACTGCATTTGTCAGTGGACTCCCGAGGAGGTCCATCTGCAGTCCAGGTCACTTTAAAAAGTTCTGAAGGGGTTGGGGCGGGGGGGGGGGGGGGGGG
>JAGFZM010000256.1:100170-138173 GCA_017657215.1 Limnothrissa miodon | reverse complement strand
GGGGGGGGGGGTGTATTCTGGGGAGTTTGCCCCAGAAGGCTGCCTTACGTGGGGTGTGTGAATAAGTGAGTGAGTCCCAGAGCAGATGGCATGCTAAAACTGAACGCCTCAACACAGAGTTGCTCTGAGAGTAGTGATGCCTGAGGGGTTGATATCATCACCTCCTTCCTCCCTACCTCCCTCTGAAGCCATCTAAGTCAAGACTGGTGTTCTGTTTTCTACTTCCTCCTTGTCTCAACTCTCTCTCTCTCTCTCTCTCTCTCTCTCTCTCTCTCTCTCTCTCTCTCTCTCTCTGTCTCACTCACTCACTCTCATTCTGTTTTTTATTTTAATCATACAGTGTAAGTATGTTCATATTAAACTTCATTATTTTATTCACCCTTTATTTTACATAGAGTGCCTATGTACATGTAATATTTGAGGCTGAGAATATTTAATGCAAGATTGTCAATAATGTATAATTAGGTCTAAATTATGGGAATACACGAATGAGACAGTGAAAATAAATGGAAGTATCTGATGAAGTATCGTAAGCTTTGATGCAACCTTTGTGCAAATCCCCATTAAAATACTTTTTTCAGTAGTGACATAGTGAAAGAATAGTGAAAGTTATGGAGGCATTTTTTTTTTTACCTCAGTCATTTTTTTAAAATAATCAGTAGGTTATAAGCTTCACATAATATGTCTTTCCCATCTCCAGCTGACAGCTGATCCTTATAGCTAAATACAATCCATGCTAAACTCTGACCACCATTGCAGAGAGCCCTGCATGGAATGCACAGTGCAGGTCTGGACCTGTACTTCCGTACGAAGCAGGAAGCAAAGCAACTGTCAGTCAGTCAGATGCACTGTGGCGACAGCGCCCCTCACTTGCATTTGACTAAGGGTGGTGTCACAGTATATGAAAAGAAAAAAAGAAGGAAGGAGATAAGCCAAGAGTGTATGTTTGAATAGCGGCTCTATCTCTATATTTCAGCTCTGAGTTGAGGGAATATCAACTTCAAGGTAAGAGGGCTTCCTATGAAGCACATACATGTTTTTCTTCGAAAAAAGGAAAAAAAATGTGGTTTCACCACACGTAACACTTTAGAAAGCGTTCTTGAATTTGAAGTATGTGTGCATCATACAAACATACATACATACATCTTCCAGGCCTTCATACGGTCAGCTGTCAGTTTTTATGTAAAATGTTAGTGGATGACAAATTTTTGTTTTGTGGGTGAGGGAAGTGTAATGCATTAAATCCGTTGTCTCAGACTATATTCTAAAGATGAGTCCATTTATCACATAGAGTTATTAAAAAATGTGTTGACATGAAAAAAGTTGTATACATTTCTGTTCATTCTGAATTTAAAAGAAGTATTATTTATTAAAACTGAATGAAAGTGGTTAAAGTAACATGATGAACTACTTCCATACTCCACTCCACTGCTCATAACTATCACAAAGACTCCACCCAGCTGGAGCTAGATTGAAAACGAACAGACGAAAATTAATGTTGCCTTGCCAATTAAACCCATTTACCATCAAACAGGGTGTGTATGCACATCCATGCAGGTTGATTAGACATTTATGAGTGGGTTGAGAGGCCCTTTGGCACTTGATGTTCTTGGAAGGGTCAGATTGATGTGGTGCTCTCGTTGGGTTCGGTGACATGTGACAGCCATGTGAGAGTGAGACGACTGGTTGAATGCCCAGCCACACTAAGCAGCGCGGCATCTTCCTCAAAGGGACCTCGGGAAGGACCTGGAAAGGAAATTGAATTGTTATGGCCTAAAATTTTCCTTTTAGAATTCTGAGAAGATAATCAAAAATTATTGTAACACCCCACACACACACACATACACATTCATAGACAGACACAAATCACAATACAGCATACAAACATACTCAACTGAAGACATCTTACTCAAACTGGAGCTTGATTGAGTTATGCTTTTGTGCAATTTGCCCTGTTCATGGTATATCTGTATCATAATGTGAGGCTCAGGCCACGGAAGGCTGCTTTCCAGAGGAACACAGTTCATTGCTTGGGCGGCAGATGTTTCTGGGTTTGGCCATAGATCAGGAACATGTGTTCACTTAAACACTCGTTAAGGATCACACAGAGCTTTCTCGTGTTTGTGTGCATATGAGCCCAAAGAACAACTACGGGGAATGAAGATCTTAAGAGAAACCCACTCTTTTTACACTTGAAGAGATATATTAACAGGTGCTGTGATTGTGGGTGTACTTTAAAGGATACCATGTGAAGCTTCATTCACATTTCATTTTTATGTTCTCTTTAATCACCTAAGCAATTTATTTTCATCTTGTTCGCTGTTTCTTTTCTTCTCAGTCAGAAACCAAAAAAATGATTGCAGTGTTTTCTCATCTTAATATGACTGATTTCTAAATGCACACAAAGCACTTTGAATGTTTTTCTGGACCCAAAACAACAGAAAACTGAATAACAATGAGCAGTGCCCCTTCATAGTTGTCATTAAGGCAAAAGAATCCTGCGCTGCGGTCACTGTTTACCATTCCTCCTGTCCATTACTGCATGGTTAATGGGACGCTGCTTGAAGCTGCTCATCTAGAGCCTTGCAGCTCCCTTAATGGCTTCCCGTTGGTCCCTCTGACAGCCATGTCCAATCCACGATGAAAAAGTATCCAGCTTCAGAGTGGGAGTCTGCCATGGAAGTGACCTAGAGTGTAAACAGTGCTCTCCCTCCCTCTCTCACTCTCCTTTTCACTCTCTCTCTCTCTCTCTCTCTCTCTCTCTCTCTCTCTCTCTCTCTCTTTTAACCCCCCCCCCCCACACACACACACACACACACACATACACAAACACAAACTGTAATTCAGTCAAGCTGTTGCTTGAGAGTCCCTTGATGAAATACTGCTCTGTTTCCCAGTGGCCTTTTGATGTCAAAAACGTTTTTTTAAGGAATGTATTCTTGTAAATGACATGGATGGGTCTACTATTCATTCATGTCTGCAATCAGAGTACACCTCTGTGTCAGTCCAGTCCAGCCATTATTGTTCATATGGTCAAAAGAGCTTTGTCATCCGAAGGACCCTAGAGTCATTATGGCCAATATGTTCTGTGAAAGTCTAGAGATGGGCAAAAATTTGTTGCTGTTTACATTCATGTTTTTCCTAGAAGAACCAGTATTCTCCTTTCGATAGGGTGAAAAAGCCTCCTGGCAGAGTTTCTCGAGAGTCAGTAAAGTACTGTGGCAGCAATATTTGTTGATAGCATGTCATGTGAGTTGTTTTGTTATTGTTGTTTTGCTGTTGAGAACTTTTTGACACAATAGGGTGTGGTACAGGCTACCGTCATTGGTGCTCAAGTTGTTATTACAGGGGACTGTTTGTTCATAGGGGATGTCTGCTGAAGCTGAGCTGTAGTCTCTCTCTCTCTCTCTCTCTCTCTCTCTCTCCCTCTCCCCCTATCTCTCTAGGAGATTTTTTCACAATCCCCACAAGTTATAGATTCAGCCTTTTTTCATCACAGCCACCAACTCAGCATGTATTAGGCAGTTTTCGTTATTTCAGAAAGAAATCCAGTTAAAACCATCTTTAGTTTAAACCAGATTTTCAGGACCCCTGCCACAACAATGCACTGCACTAACTTCACTGAGTGCTGAGTAGAGATGCTTTATTTTCAGCAGAGGAAACATGTCCCACAGATCATCACCCTGGTCTGAGAATATAGAGCAGGTTCATCCATAGCATGTACTTCTGATGTTACAAGAACATCCCTAAGCTTGGGATATACAGTAGGTTTGATTACTCTAGGGACTGGGGATGACCACCAAAGGAAGCATTGTAATTACTTCCTGGTTTGACCCAGAAACAAAATGGAAAACTGCCATCATGCATTAGCTGCCTCAGTAAAATTATTTTTCAAATGACAAATGCTAAATCAGCTTCGACATAATAAAGAAAGTGTACTTCACAGCAACAGTCTGTTGAATAGCTCATTATAGCTTGTTGAATTGAGAGTTTGGATATAGACAGATGGATGAATTCATCTATCAGGGGCTCACCTCTACCATGAACGTAGAATTAGAAGAGCAGTGATAACTATCAAACAGACGCGCTCTAACTCCAAAAGGTTTCAGTGTCTACTTTGGGTGCGAGTCAAGGATACAGTTCATTAGGTGAAAGAAACCGCACTCACTAGCTTCTTCTCAAAAAAACGTATTTATTGCACCATGCCCCGAATACAAACGTGTTTCGGCGTCAAGCCGTCCTCAGTGTGTGATAACATAAGCCACTTCTCCATCTATATTTTCCCTCCCAGTCAGGGTTCGAACTGGCTGCCCTTGTACCTAATCCCTGACTAGGTCACGGACACCCAAACTTGACAGTCTATTGCAAAACCATCTCTATGGTCAACAAAAAAGCTTTCAAAGTTTACCTCTCACCCTGCACCCAAAAATAGTCTACTTCTTGTTCTACAATGGATTGTGTTCCCCCTGTGTTTTTCATTTGGAGCCAACCTGCTCAATAATGCAGAGAAACAAAACATGGATGAATGTCAGGTTTCAGTTCTTACTCTGTGTATTTCAGTGTTTTCCCTACTTGGCTGTAATTAGGGGGTGTTATTGTTTCCTTTGGACTTCCTATTTAATTATCCACCACAGTAGTTTTTTGTTCACATTTTATGTGGTTGTTTGCATTTGTGATGCACACATTTAGCACATCTCAGAGAAAAATGTGGAGGTCTGATAGAAAGATAGCTACTGGTGTTTCCTGTTGGAAACTACACTGCTCGCTTTCAACATCGAGTGAGAGGAAGTTGTCCCTAACCACTTCCCCATGCGTAGAGGTACAACAGTGTGAACACCCCAATGCCACAGCACGTCTGAGGACAAAATGAGAACACCCACGTGTGCATACTGACATGCATGCACTCGCACCCTCACACCGACACACAAACACACGCGCGCGCGCACACACACACACACAGGTGCTGGCAGTTTATGTCTTCAAAGCCATCTGTTTTGGTTTGGCAGACTACAGTTTCATTTCAAATTGATAGAAGGAAAGCCGAGTGAAAAGAGAAACTGGATAGCATTGCTCTTCCTTTTCAATCTAAACCTTTTTTTTCACCCCAGGTTCAGTGGATTAAGCTCCCCTTGCCCCTTGGCCAAGCATATGTGATAGTTTTGGCTGACTAGGGACTCTTTGTTTTACCACATGTTAGTCTCTCATTTGCCATTTATACACAGGTCTAGCGTTACCATGTACACCTCAGACTGGCCTGTGGCATCAGCTTGCAAAGCCAAAGCAGTCCCACTTACACATGCACACACACACAAACACACCTAGTGAGAAAGAGATGGGGACATGGTAAAGCATTGTAACCAGTACAAATACAAATGTAGTCAAGAGAGGGAGAGACAAAGAGATGAAGGATGAAGAAGAGAGAAAGGGACATTAGTGTATGGTGGTGGTCAGGAAGAAAAAAAAACAGAGTGCAGCTGAGCATAAAAGTGTGTGTGTGTGTGTGTGTGTGAGAGAGAGAGAGAGAGAGAGAGAGATGCTGTGATGATGTGTGAAAATCTAAAAAGACTGGCATGGTGAGAGAGAGGTGAAAGCGATTGTGTGTGTGGGATGTGTGTGTGAGAGAGGGAGCTAAAAAGACTCAGATAGCTGGTGTGTGGGTGGCAGGCAAAGTGAACATGGACAGGACAGCTCGAGCCAAAGAGCCGGCCCCGCTTCCTCCCAGCTTCTCTCTCCAGACATTCAGCCATAGTAACCTCACCGGCCCCATCATAAAAGAGAAGTAAAAAAAAGTCTATTTGTTTTTTGGACTCTACAGTCCAGAGACGTCATGGCATTTGCCACATTAAACCAATCTCCACCTGTATTTGAGGGACACTGTCCATGAGGACATGCTACAGCCCTTTACTGGATAAAAGCAGTCCTCCTCTTTGTCGCCCTTGTTGTTGTTGTCATTGACCCCACTTTCGTAAACATCTTCTGCATGCTAGAAACCATTTGTTCTTCTTAGATGTGTAAGGAGGGGCTAAACTGAATCTGATGATCAAAGACATGCTGAGAGGCCATGTGAGTAATAGATTTAGCCTACACTGGAGGAGGAGACATATGGAGTTAGCCACCACTCTAGGAAAAAGCCTCCTCTCTATTACTTTTCCATATCCTACTCAGAACCATTCCACCAGATGAACCAGACATCCTTGCTATGTAATGCTTGCTATTGTAATGCACAATAGGAAATTGAGTCTTTCCAGTGCCCAAATGACAATTAACATCCATTATTTGTGGGTGATGCAGGTTTTTACAATCAGTTAGTATGTGAATTGTATATGGTTGATTCCAGGCGGTGCATGTGTCAGCAGTGTACCAGTGTTCATCTCTCATTCATAGCTTCATAGTGTGTTGGCTATAGAGACTCAGAGGAATATATATAGTTTCTCTGTGAGCAATACTAATGATCAGCCAATTTGTGACATGCTGACAGGCCTAAGACAAGTCTGAATATTTATTTACTGTGCAAGATCTTCATTAGCCAAAGTAGGTTTTGTGGTATGTACTGTAACTGTAAACAGGAGGATTAGGGAGGGGTTATAGGGAGTTTCTTCCTTTGTTGCTCGTGGGTGCTCTCTACTGTGAAGCACTATGAGACAAAACTTACAGTAGGTACGTATGTACAGTATGCACGTATGATGTGTTGTATAAAAAAATTGAATTGGAGTGAATTGAATTGAATTAAATAAACATGAGCTCATAAAACGTTTATACCATTGTCTGTGAATTTGGACATGCCTCAGATCATGTATACTGTATGCAATTATGTGAGAATTATATCTGATTGTGTATGTGGGAGATGCCCATTAGTCTGTTTAGTGAATTGACTCCATGCTATTTTTGGAGGTAGAAAGGATGGTGTTGCTCATGTATGGTTTAGCATAGTCTTCAGCCAGACAGACTGCAGGGTCTCTCTGATGGTTGGGGTGGCATGTCAACAGCAACTGCATGTCTTGACAAAGAATGAATGCCTGGAAGAGTTATGCAAACCTTGCTTTTATCTCCTGCCTGTTTGCTGGGTCTTGTGCAATGTGCTGGCTCTAAGCAAGGTATTTTTGAACCATACACCACTGCACTCAAATGAACCAATCAAAAAGGTTTGCTTGAACGAACTGGCCTATCACAACTGAACTGAGCAGACAGAAGACCTGAAAAATTAGGTTATTTGTTTTTCACAGAGTGTCAGAACAGAACATTGATAAAGTTATTACATGGAGACTGTTTAATAACAAACAACATGTTTATTTTTTACATAAAATAAAAATAATATTAACTGCAGGTTTTCTGCAGTTTCATGAAAATGTGTGAGATTGCTGATGATAATGTGTGTGTGTGTGTGTGTGTGTGTGTGTGTGTGTGTGTGTGTGTACACTGTTGCACTGTACACGGTTTCAGATGGAGGACATAGAAGCCATGTTTAGTGATCTGCTGGGGGAGATGGACATGCTCACACAGGTGAGTCCAAGACATCACCACATCCTGCCAAAGATGATATGTATATTGTTTGTATAACATGGCACATACATCCAATTATAGTATAAGCTAAGTATGAATCTAAGGCAGTATTGACACATCATGACCCGTTAAACTCAATTGGACTCAGTTACAATCAGAACAACTACAAGGCCTTGCTGCAATGGTACTGGGTACAGCCTCACAGTTTACATCTGGTGTAACACTTTGCAGCAACTGTTAAATGCTAAGATGTAAGCAGCACGGACAGTGTGAACTCTGACTTATATAGGATATAGCTAAGGGCAGAGAGGTGTGTGTGTGTGGAGGGGAGGGGGTGTAGGTGTGAGAGAAACACTTTAGATGTCCAACCTTAAAGTGAGATCAGTGTCCTTTTAGAGTACTGCTATACCCTACTGCATGACTTTTCAAAATGTTCATTTTGACTAATTTCTGATTCTGGTGGAACCATACAATACGTACAAATACATTTGCACAATTCTCTCTCTCTCAAACACACACACACACACACACACACTTTTTATGCCTGCATGCCCTTGTACACTGGGACCAACACATGAAAACTCCTACATTCATAAGGAGGTCTGCAAGGCGATCAGGGAGGTGTTCAGAAGGCTTGTCCAGTTCTGCACCTCCAGAGCAGTGACCTCTGCATGAACCCTCTGCAGTTACGCTCCCTGCTAGGCCCAGTGTGAGCACAGCAAGATTGCAGCTGTCCCATCTATCTCAGCCTGCCAAGTTCACTTCAAAAACTCAACTCAAGGCATAAGTAAAACAGAACTAAAAACACTGACAATTCCATCATAGACGGGTCTTGTTTGTAATGTTAAGGACTTTACTGTGTCAAAGGACTTCAATACTACATTATTTAGATGACATTTTAATTTGCCATCACAAATCTGATGAGAGAAAGAGTCAGACAGAGAATGAGAAAAAAGAGAGACGCAAATGAAAACAGCTGAATTCATGGCCAAAAATATTGTAACTATTTTAGAAAAGGTAATAATATATGTCCCATATACATAGATACATACATAGATACATACATACATGCTTTTCATGGAGAAGAGGAATCAATTTGAATGTTTTAGATTCCTAGGATCATAGGATCTCAAGATTAACGGTTTTAGCATATATATATATAACCATGACATTCACATTATATGGCACCAAATAGTCATTGATACACAGCGATTATGAATGATTCACTTAATAAAATAAATGCAATGTAATAGTTGCATTTCTCATATGTTTTTTTAGTTCAGTTAGCATATCTGAATATCAGACAATATATTAAGGGGAAGTGGAGACCCTGAGCTAAGCACTCAAAGCTCTAGACTTTGCATACATGTGTTGATCTTGGTTGAGTGACAGCCTATGCAAGTCAATTAGCTCAAAGATCAGACAGTTCTCTGTTCTCTGCAGTTCTCTGCAGGGCCCATAGCCACAATTCACCACTACCACAATCTCAGACTACGTATAGTGCATGTGTAGTTTTTCTTTTAATTATTATTCCGGAAAGTTCCTGTTATTCTTCTGCTGAACGGTTCTAATGGCCTCGGCCTCATGATCTTTGTTTCAACGTTCATTTGTCCTCCCCACACTGTCACCCTTCTTTTTGCACAGAGCCTTGGGGTTGACGCCCTGCCTCCAGAGCCTCCCCCCAGTACCTCCACCAAGGAAATGAACTTCATTGGTTTCACTGATTTGAATGGTAAACAGAGCTCGCTGCAGGAGCGCAGCTCTTTTTACATTGTTTTGTGTATAATCTCTCTTCTGGCACATCTGTGTGACGGATGGTATTATGATAATGATGTTTCTTTAAAAAATCATGTAGGCTCAGTCAAATAATGACCTGATTGAGGTTTGACTGACTGACAGGAGAAATATAAAGATAGATCAAATTTGCATAATTCCAGTATTTGATGATGTAATGAAATTGTTTTGCCCTTTATTGTTTCTCAATTCTTCCTCCCTGTGGTCTGTCAAGCATCCCTGCATGAGCTGGAGGATAATGACCTTGACGCTCTGATGGCTGACCTGGTGGCCGACCTGAACGCCACAGAGGAGAAGTTTGCTGCAGAGAAGTCTGGCAGCTCCTCGAACCTTCCCTCCTCAGGCTCCACGTTGGCCAACCACAACGTGAACAAGGCCCCAGCCTTCAAGCCTACTGCCACACCTCATGCCCCTGCCCCAGCTCCAGCCCCAGCCCCAGCCCCTCCCCCTGCTCCTGCTCATGTGGTGCCTGTGTCTTCTAGCGCCAGCTCACCCCCTCAACCCCCTCACAACTCCAAACCATCAAAGGCAAGTTTCTGTCCTCCATCCTCGTCCACACACTTAACCAAGAAAAGTCACACCATTAATCTTTCATTCTCTCTGTCTCCACACCAAGCGACACCAAATCTGACCTGACTTTGACTTGAGTTACAGACTCACACAATGCCATAATCTGGGCCTGTGAAACTCATCTCAAACAAGGGAATACTCAGAAAACTACTAGTCAAATTTAATAGGCCGAATAAATCTAAAACACCCTGAAATGGAGAGCATTAGGCACACTTCAACTCAGTTGGTATGCAAATAGCATCAGACTACTACAGCAGCAGGCGTGAGGGCAATCTGGTAACTGGCAAATAATGGATGGGATGGAGGCCGTGTCTGGGGCACAGTCTGAAGGGTGGTAAATGTGTGTGTGTGTGTGTGTGTGTGAGTGTATTTGTGTGAGTGTAAGAGTGTGTGTTTGCGGGATTGGTGAAAGGGGGGTGCTTATGCGAACTAGACTAGACTGTGATGGAACTGATGGTCTGGAAGCGATCAGACATTCATCAGACAGCAGGAGGCATAGAGAGAAACGTGTCAGCCCCAGCCGGGAGCCCTTCAGATGGATTTTACTGGGCCATTACCTCATCGTGAGGCACACAGCAGACAAATCAAGTCTCAAGTGAATGTCTGATGCTTCAAGGTTAACTACGATCTCTCTGTCGTACACACACATTTACACATATGTTCTGGTGAGATGATGTAAACAAATGTCAGTTTGGTTTGGCATGAAATGGCTGCCATCTGTAATTCTCTTCCATCCACAAAATTATACTGCAACTTTCATTTCCGTCCTGGATTGTATATTCAGTGCATCATTATACATATGTGCTGTGATAATGGACAATATTATATACATATGTATAGTGCTAACGGTTAATGGGGCTAATTGAATGGACTATATAACTCTATGCGTTATTTTGCAGGAGGAAGTTGAAGCCCAGATGAAAGCAGACAAAATCAAACTTGCTCTGGAAAAGTTAAAAGAAGCCAAAGTGAAAAAGGTGAGTTAGGTTTAAATTTCCCTGGTGTGTCTTGTATATACTTATTGGAGTGATACTGTATGTACAGTTTGATAGCACTGAGGATTTCTTTTTTAAAGTGTCAGTTTTCTTGAGTGAGACTTTGGTAAACACATAATCCTGAGACAACCGCAGCATTCCAACTTTCTGTTATCCGTTCCGACCATCGATGACAAAAATAGAGAACAAAAAAAAGCAATGTCTTCCAGTTTCACTCCAAATGACAAAACAACAGTAAAAATTAAAACAACTTGAGAGAGAAAAATGCACAAGTTGCGAGCACAGTTTCACATCACCAAAGCTGTGGAACAGAAACCACAGGTCAATGTGGCATTGGTCCAAAGCCCCCTTGAGGAGAGAGAGATCTCCCCTCCTTGGATAGCTTTAGCAGTAGGACCAATAGCTGTGTGATCGTCAAGGCAGATTAGAAAAACATTTGCTTGTTACACAAGCCTGTGCAATCAACACCTATTTATGCTGAATGTACTGAGTATAAAAAATCTAGTACTACTCAAGTAACACAGATTGTATTCTCAGCATACACACATGGCCTTGGTCCAATACTTTTGACAATGGCAGACAGCATACACTGAGAAGTCACACTTCCTCACTGCTGAACTTTCACAAAAACTGTCATACCTTCTGACTTTTTATTAAACCATTCAGTCCACTTTCAAATGAACACCCAAAAGAACTGATGTATTATGACTCAAAAGAGTGTGCAAGGGGTGATGACATTGATTGTATATTGATTGTTGCTATAACAGCCAACAGACAAAAATATAGAATGCAAATGTAAATACATACAAGTGAGTGAGTGAGATAATTCGAAGGAGAAATGAATCGAAAGAGATTAAGTGGATGTTTCAGACAGATAGTGAAAAGGGGGAAAGAGGCCAGGAGAGAAAAAGAAGTTTTGGCCACGGCGGTTAGTGCTGCTCTCTGTTGGTGATAGCCTCCCCCAACAGAGTTATTCTTGGCCCTGTCTGAAAGGTTCTTAAAAAAGGACACAGAAAGAGAAAAAGAGAGAAAGTAAAAAGTGAGCGAGACAGACAGAGAGTGCATGGGAGCAGGAATCATTTGTATTCGCCGCCACTTATGAAGACCTCTCACTGCCAGACGACAGGAAGCGGGAGTCTTTAGCGGCAGGAAGCCAGGCGGGGTCCCACTGGGAGTTTGGCGCTCCATCTCTGTCTCCTCTCGTAGGGGGCAATACGAGGGGCTTCTGCAGGTTTCGTCTGCAGCACGTCTGAATCTCTCCACGGACTTCAGGCTGCACGAGAGTTACAGATGCCACTGACATGGACAAGCCACAGGATAGATGAGGGCTTAAGACAATATAAACGTTTCTCTATCTGTCTTAACTTGGTGTGTTGGGAGGGGTGGGGTGGGACGAGTTCTTTTCTCAGAGACTGTTCTCAATTTCCAGACATGACAAAGGACATAGATCAGTTCATTTTAAGGCCTGAGTGATTGAATCCTTCACCATCTTTTACTCATTTTAAATTATACACTACCTCACATGTTTTTGAACTCTGTGTGTGTGTGCATGTGCGTGTGTGTGTGTGTGTGTGCAGTTGGTGGTGAAAGTGGAGATGAGTAATGGCAGCTCGAAGACTCTGATGGTGGACGAGAGGCAGACTGTCAGAGACGTGCTGGATAACCTGTTTGAGAAGACCCACTGTGACTGCAACATCAACTGGTGCCTGTATGAGACCAACCCAGACCTGCAGATTGGTAGGAGAACACACACTGACACACACAAACACACACACACACATATATATATACATAAATATATATATATATATACTGTATATATATATATACACATACTCATATTCAGATATAACTAAAATTTTAATACTGTAGCTGGTAGCTGTAGCTGTGGTCCTTATTTTCTAAAAGTAGCAGTACTACTAATTGTATTTTACTACATTTTTAATGTGACTGATTACTGTTTTATTTTGTTGTTAAATTATATAACTTCATCACATGTAACTCGTTACAAATAAAACTGCTGTCCAACACACACACACACACACACACACACACAAATCAACACAAATGAGAGAGAAGGACAAAAACTGCAGGTGGGTTCAATTTATAACGTCAGACACTGTCAGCCCCTGCTCCTCTGATCTCTCTCTCCCTGCCCAGTCTCTCCTTATTCTTCATGACTGCTGTGAAATACTGGAGACGTTTGCCTCTCCCCATATGGGCCTCGCCGCTCGTATCGCAGATTCAAGTCTCATGAAGTGAATTACTGCACCCACAGCAGACTATTAACCAATGATTAAGCCTAAGCCTATATACCACATTGCACTCAGGACAGTTTGAAGTTCGCTTTGAAGAACAGAATGTAACAATACAGTTTGAAAAAAAACATATGCTTTGAAATGTTATGCTTTGACAAAGATGGCTTCACCGTTCCTTAAGCCTGTTAACACTGGTGAAGCTGCTGGTCGCACCTTATTATGTGGTGGGCATAGGCAGCTCCTGTTCAAAGGGCTCCGGTCCCAGACTGCCTGTGGGTCCCAGTTGTAGCCCAGCGCCATGTGTGAGGGAGGTGAAGCCGCAGGCCACCAGGACCGCCTGCCACCCCACCTTCATAAAGTTAATCAGAGTCAAACGCCCTTCATAAAGGGGGAAGTGTGATACTCACAGTCTGGGTGGGCGTTTGGTGTGGTAAGGCACAGTGGTGTGTGTGTGCGTGTGTGTGTGTTGTGTGTGTGTGGATTCCCCACTGGTTTGGCACACAGGCCAGCCTTTGACTTTTAAGCTGTAGGAGTTCCACAGGCTGAACGTTCCCATTTTACATGCTCGTTACGTTTCAGGATGCTGGAGTCAGTGAGCATGTAATTACTGCAGTAGCGAGTCTGGGTGAGGTCTCTGGGCCTTACCCACACCATGACCGTAAATGAGACCGGACCGGAGCCTACAGAAGTTGTCTGTCTGTGTAATGAAACCATGGAGGTGGAATGGGTGGATTAGAAGCCAGACTTCAAAACCACATCCATGTTTTTTTCACTAGCATACTTATGCCTGTGGTATCTCCCATCGAAATCAATTTGGTGTGGTCAGCAGAAACAATTAGCCCTATTTGCAAAGAAAGGTCAACAAGAGTGAATTAAATCGAAAATTTGTTTGCCACACTGATGCATTTATGTATTATTTTTCTCAAATAATCTGAGGGAGACCAAGAAAACATCCCTCTCAATAATTTGATTATCCAGTGGAGGCCCAGGCCCTATTTTGTGTGTTGACGTGAGTCCGAGGAAACCAGATTAGGATCTGACTGCAGTGTGAACTCTCTCTCTCTCTCTCTCCCTCCATAGAGAGAGGCTTCGAAGACCATGAGAACATGGTGGAGCCGTTGTCAGCCTGGACGCGTGACAGCGAGAACAAAGTTCTGTTTCAGGAGTGGAAGGACAAGTACGCCGTCTTCACAAACCCCCAGGTCAATTTTCTTACAGTGACCCTCTGATGGTCCGTAATGAACGTGTGTTTTCCACCTTGTGCCCTGTGTTCTCTTAATTCACAGTCCCTTTCTTGAAGTAGCACAGATGTGGCGGCCGGGATCAATGTATCCGCTAACACTGCATATGAGTAGGTTAATAAACCTTAGATCTGACCTAATAGATCAAACTGTTTTTGGCTGAACGGGATGGGTTATCATATCCCAAACATATAAGTTCATTGCACAGAACTGCCATTGGAACCTAGACTATAGAAAAACTTTTATTTTACACTATATAAAAACTATTATTTTACAGTGTACAGTATTATTCTTTTTTGCTTCAGTTTTATCTGTAAGCAATAACCAAAGATGGGTCATAGAACACAAATAGTGTTTAGTGATGTGACACCCAGCTCAGACAGCCCTATCTGTGATGCTGGGTGGGAACGTCTGCTGGGTGTTCATCGTGCAGACTGGCCAGACACTGGGGTGAGTTCTGCCCATGACAGCTCCAGCCAGAGGAATGAGCGTCTGTCGTGTTTTCATATCAAATTAAACCCAGGAATAGTTTCCGCCCTGCCCCTGTCTGGACACAGCCTCACTTGCTCCACTAGCTGTGTGTACTGACCAAAGGTTCAGAGGCAGCGGATGCATCAGGACAGATATCCCCACTGACACAGTAGGGATTGAGTCATGTTTGTTATCACTGCTGAGTCATAAACTTGAAGTGCAAGAAATTAATCAAATGAATGCAATTAAATGCTGCTGCAGTCAACTGCAGTGAAGAGCAGAGAATTTACCATCAGATAAAAAGAGTGTGGAAAATGTGTGATGTCTTGATTTTTGGAAAAATTACATTTTTTAGGAACAAGAAACCGAGCTGTCAGGCCTATGTTATCAGAACCCATTTATTCAAAGAGACAGCTTAAGTGCTTAAAAATCATTCCTCAGTCAGGACACAATTTATATATATATATATATATGTGTGTGTGTGTGTGTGTGTGTGTGTGTGTATCTGCAGAATTTTTATCTCTGGAAGAAGGACAAAAATGTGCTAAAGGATATGAAAGAAAAAGAGAAAGAGATGCTGTTGGAGGTAAGACTTCAAACTTCATGACTTCACCAAATAGACAAATATGGACAGGACATCTTTTCTCTGTCTTTGTCTCAGCTTGTGTTTGTGTGTGTGTGTGTGTGTGTGTGTAGGAGAATTTCTGTGGGACCTCTATCATCGTGCCGGACCTTGAGGGGCTCCTTCATCTGAAGGAAGATGGGAAGCGATCCTGGAAGCCTCGCTACTTCCTGCTGCGGGCGTCTGGAATGTATTACGTGCCCAAAGGGAAGACCAAGGTCAGCATGCTAATGTGCACCTCTTCAGAGGCAGCCACAGACTGTGAAAACATGTACACACAGACACACACACACACACACACACACACACACACACCTATATGGCCTTCTGAGTGACTTTAGAGTAAACAGTAGCCAAGACACACACAGAAATATATATGCACCCCTAAGAGCACAGTCATGAACTATACATACATGCAAGCACACACACACATACACACACCAAAGTATACAGTTGCTAGGTGATCAAATGTAACCAAACCCCCTCATTGCTTCCTTGAAAAATGAGGCAAGAATGAGGGTGGGGGGGGGGGGGGGGGGGGGGGGGGGGGGACTTGAGCAAATATTGGCTCAATGTCAACCTGAGCCCATAATGGAAGGGTCAGCCAGGCCTGGTCTCCTGTGTTTACCTTCTCCTCCACACTCCATCCCCTGTTCCCTCAGACCATATAAAAATAGGCCTCTGCCAGGGGCACCCCTGCAAACTGCCCCCAATCACGCACGCATCTCAATGGCAGCTCTGCGTCCATAAATACGCCTGTCTACCAAGCTAATGGGGCAGCTGTCTGACGTGGCCGTCAATAGGGAAATGTCTTTTTTCGCCAAACCTCTGGGGTTGTCCCAATTTAACTGTCCGCTGACTTTTGTTTCCCCTTCTTCACCAGACGTCCCGTGACCTGGTGTGTCTGGTGCAGTTTGATAATGTAAATGTGTACATTGGCAAAGATTACAAGAACAAATACAAGGCCCCTACTGACTACTGCTTCCTCCTTAAGGTAAGTGTGTCCACTTCTCCTATCAGCAAAGCCTGTCTCTTCACAGCCCAACTGGGTTGGCCTCACAGAGAATAAACTGTAGACTGCCCATTTATATTTAGTTTTATCTGAAACACACAAACTAAATTATGTGTTTGCATGCCAGAGATACTTTTTGGAAAGTAGTCTAGTTCGCTATTCTTTAGGGAAGCACACCATTCTGGGAAGTTTGGGCTGAATTAGATTCCCAAGTTCTCCAAGACTACAGCAGGAAATGTAACAAACCACACATTCACATTCATATTTAGATACTACAAAAAAGCACAAAAAGCTAAAAACCTTACTAGGAGTATGACTTTATTATTTTGGTGGTGGGGTTAGGGTTAGTAATTAGTAATTTAGTAATTCATTTCAAGGGAACACTAGCTTATGTAAAGTCATAGTGTGAAGTAGCCTATATATGTTGTGTGCTTTGAGGTTACTTGTTTCAAGCAGTGGTAGCAAGCAATACATTTGAGGTCTGCCTACTCTACTAAGAATTATACTGACGTTTCAACATTGTCAGAATAGGGCCCTGTTCTGATACTTCTGATACTTAAACATACTACACATAGTTTAACAGGTCAGTATTTCACAGCAGCCATTTTCCATTAATTAATTGCTCATTAATTAAGTGCTATTAATGAAAGCCAATAAGATGTAGCAGAATTAGATCGTTATTGAATGTCATTTAGGCCTACCCTGCAACTTCTTGAAATAATGCCTGCTGTGATACAAGTACATTCTAATTCTTCATTGAGGCCTGGTGATGGACACCTGACAAGTGCAGAAACGGCTACATGGCCTGGTGTTAGCATGAATTCATTCAATGTGAAAAACAATGTGAATCAATCCATAGCCCTGTTGTTCAATGTCACCACATGCTATCGGTAGAAACCTACAGACAGATTTCAGTTACCCTAAGCAACAGTTATTGGTTGATGGTAGAAATGAGAAGTTGAATTGTCAGTGGGTTGGGCATTGGTAAACATTGTGTTTGCAATGTCATAGCTTATTGTCTTTACCACTCACAGTAAACATTAAAGTTGAAGTAATTAAAACTATTTTGTGTGACTTCCTTTATATCATACTAGTGACACGATCAGGGTGAATGCCATTGCTTTGAAGCACCCAGAACCAAGTTATGCCTTATTGTTCAGCATTTCCCTCTTTAATGTTGAATGTCTAAAGTGAAAACCAGAAAAGTGAAAACCAGAAAACCAGCCCAGACTAGTGAGAAGTTAGAGGATCTGAAACTTCGGTCACCATCTTTTTGTCTTTCTTTTTTCTTTTACTTTCTGTGGTCATTGGACATCTTGAATCATTGCTTAAAACAAGGCTAGGTACTCTCACAGTGAAAGGCAAAGAGGTCAGATGTGTACACAGGTTATAATGCCTTCCCCAGGGAGAAAACACTAGAAAGGCCGAATAGCAGGGGGTTGCAGGTTGGGGGTCGGGAATGTGGCGGAGGGAGAAAGGTCAAAAGCGACTCAGCCTATGGTAAATCTGCAAAGATCTCACCCAGTTCTCTGGGGAAATAGCACATCTCTCTAGAAAGCTCTCCCATTGACTCATTAGTGTGGTAAGATGAATGAGGTAAACACACCAGTGATATATATCTCCAGTGACAGTGAATATAGTCATACAAAATTGTCCTGCAATATTCTCAGCTGCAAACATTCACTTCTGCTGACATACAAAACAAAACTCTGCAGAACTCCATCATGCATACAGAAAACAAAGAGAGAGAGAGAGAGAGAGAGAGAGAGAGAGAGAGAGTTCCATAAGTAGTTCCCATTTGTCAAATCGTTGGTGCAGCTCACCTTCCTGAGGTCAAGTCTTAGCAGTTTTAGATTACTTCAAGGTGTGTGAGTGTGTGTGTCTGCTCCACGGCCGTTGTTCTTTCTGCACTGTAATTATTGTAATGACTAGGCTCAAAGAGGTGCTGAATGACTACCATTTGAAGTTGTGGATTCTATGACTGCGACAGCTGTGCCCAATTCTCATCTCTAATGAAGGCTTTACAGTAGTTGGGGAAATGGCAAAAGCAACCATGTGGTGAAAGGAGAAATATTCTCCCTTTTTTATGTTGAATTTAATTTCACTGTGCCACCTAGTGGCTGTGCTTGGACACCGCACAGCCTTCGACCTTGTGGACACAATGAAACACATCCTTGTGTCCCTTTGATTTTGTGTAGAGGTTTAGTGTGGAAAGAGAAATCCAATGTCTTGTGAGAATAACGGAACAGCAATGACCTCATGCTCTGTGTTTTGAAAAGCTTTGAGAGGCGTCCAGGAAAAGCTCTTCGTCATCCCTGGCTGGGGCGAGCAATTCCATGGTTCTTTTAGCCAGTGGTGCATTGGACTTCCACCACAGTGTCTTGTTTTCCAGGCACCTGCATTACCAGCACAGTACCAGCATGACTTTATTAACTCAACCAAGATGCTGAGCCAAAAAGTCATGCAATGGACTTTGCAGTTTGTTGATCTTAAACAGCCCAAGGGATTAATATCCTGTAGTTTTGTGTCCATGACATGATCTGCTGGTTCTAGTTAAATGTATTGAACTGAAAATGATTCAATACATATTTGCTGATCTACACACACTAGTGCTATAAAACAGTACAGACAGTATGTGTATACAATTTACAGGCATTTCAACTATGACACAAAAGCCCATCGCCCTATGACACAAAAGCAACATCGTCAAACAACCCTTTCTTTTGACAGTGCGTGCACACAATCATGTACATATTTTCAATATATGCTGAATCTACTTGCATACATGCACATCTTCACTCAAACTGTTTACATTTTGGAGATTAATGCAGGCATATTTTTTTCACTCATAGCACCCTCAGATTCAGAAAGAATCCCAGTACATAAAGTATTTATGCTGTGATGATGAGAAGACTATGAGACTTTGGGTGACAGGAATCCGCATCGCAAAGGTAAATGTATCACTTTCTCAAGGTCTTTACAAAGTCACAGATAGTGTTGTAGTACTGAAGTCCGATCTCAGACACAACACCGGTATTGACCATTATACCAATAAAATATTGACCAATAAAATAGTAAAAGTTCTCAATCTCGACTCAGTCTCAGGTCACAGTTGGAATAGCAGGATTCATAATTTCAGTGTGAATCCCAGAGACCTTTGTTTTTCACCAAGTTTTGCATGTTAATATTCACAAAATATTCATTAGAAAAATTACAAATCTATCATAAGCCATGAAGACATGAGTGAGCAGCCTGCAATCATAATTTAATCCAAATGAGTGAAAAGGCAGCCATTGATGCCATCCAAAGGATTGGGAAGGTCTGTTGGTTGTGGTCAGACATAGATGTTGATATGTGGGTCTGGACTCCCAGGCTATCACCAAATAGTTCACATGAGATTAAGTTGACAGAAGTGTAGTTGAGTGCTCCTATCTACCCAGTCTAGCTTAAAGAAGTGTGCCCCTATTGAATCCTTTTATCCATTACAGATGATTGTACTGTTTTCACTGTTGAAAATCACTGTTTTTCCTGTTCTAGTATGGAATGTCCCTTTATGAAAATTACAAAACAGCGGTTAAGAAAAACTCTGCATCTACATCATGGACAGACAAAATAACCTCCAATGCATCTACCCCATCTCCAACTCCTAAAGGTTGAGACTAAAAAAATCAACTCTTATACAAAGACTATAGAACTCCTTTAGAAATACCCCTATTTTGCATGTACTGTAATATGGATAACAACCTATAGGACAAAACATTTTATAATAGTAACATTTGTAGTAATAATACCAACTCCCTACCAAGTATCACCACTGAACTTCAAACCATAATCTCATGGGCCAAAATATACAATGGTGTGAATTCTCACATTAATTTGTGTGTTTCTATTGCAGCTAAAGCAGCCAATGGCCATGCCCCAAAGCCTGCTCAAGAGGCAGCTCCTAAGGTACAGAAACAAATTGAAGGGTTCATTTTGGTGCCTAAGTTCCATAAAGTTAATTTTACACTTACATTTTTAGACACTGTAATAGAGTAGAAAAAAAGAGAACAATTTCACTGAAATTATCTCTTACAGTATGGCAGTGCAAATAGTAAATTCAAGATATCTGAGTGTGCCTCCTGATCAAATGTGTTTGTTTCTTTTGGAAACAACAGGCAGCTTTTCCTACCCCTCCACCATCTGCAACAGACATCCTGCCTCCACCTCCTCCAGATCCAGTGCTGCCTCCTCCTCCACCAGCCTCCATGTTTGCCAAAGGTCCCCTACCACCACCACCTTCCAGCATGACTAGAAGCCTCCCTCCACCCCCAATGGATGACTTTCCACCTCCACCCCCGCTACAGGGCGATACAGAGTTACCCCCAGATTTCCTGCCACCACCACCTCCAGTAGGCTTCCCTTCTCCACCATCTATGGGTGGCGCACTCCCACCTCCACCACCTATGAAAGGGCCACTACCACCTCCACCACCCATGGGCGGGCCACTGCCACCTCCACCACCCATGGGCGGGGCACTGCCACCCCCACCCCCAAACCCACCTATGCCCCCCCCACCTCCGCCCATGTCCTTCCCTGCTGGCAGCGCTGTTCCACCTCCGCCACCACCCCCTCCCCCACAGACAACGGTGGCACCCCAACCCTCAATCAGAAGAGCTGGCCCACCCCCACCTAAGAGGACTACGCCAGTCTCCACTGCCCCTGCAGGGGGCGGTGGTGGTGATTTCATGTCGGAACTGATGCTGGCCATGCAGAAGAAACGCACCCAACAATAGCACTCCATTGATATGATATTCTGTGTTTTTACAGGACTTACAAATTATACCATTAGTTTTGGATTCTACCTTATTGAGCAAAATCTGTAAAAGGTTTTATAAATAATTATTCCATACAAAGTGCCATCCTTTTTCAATGGATTCTTGACGCATTTTAAAGGCTGAGCAGATCCGTTTAAGGCTTGGAAATAGAACACAAAGTCACTCCATAAGTTCTAGACCACACATGCAATACAACCATGCAATGTGTGCTGTGTATTGACGAATATATTTCATTTGTACAGGTAAAAAAATATAAACAGAGCAACGCTTTACACACACACACACAGCACAGGAGGCTAAACAGACACATCTAATGTGTGAATAAATATGGGTGTTATTGCCAATGCAGGATATAGAACAGAAAACCTATTGTAAATTGCTGTTTTAAAGCATTGAGGAATAGTGTCTTTAATGTAGTGCACAGTTTATTATATTTTTATCCATATCCATAAAATGAAATTAAGAAATGCCTACTGTATATATGGGGAGGAAAGGCAATAAGGTCTGTTACTAAAATACTTACTCAAAGCCTGATGCAACAATCACTAGGCTACCATTTAAGTGTGTGAATTGGCCGAAAAATAAGAACATTTTTCTATTCATAAACTTAACTCAGCTGGGAATCAACCTCTGTTGTTTGAGGTCTTGGAATGCTCTTAAAATATAAAAAGAGAATATTTGGTACAGCATATACCAACTCTGCAAACCAGTGAAACATAACTGTGGCCAGGCTTTCTGCTCAATTTCTCATTTAGTTTCACCACTGTGTCAAGAATCTATCTGTAGGGTCAGGTGAGCTATGCAAACCAATCAGCTGACAGAGGGAGGGTTGAAAGCAATGGCGTTAAATTCAAACAGTGCTTTCCAATGTGTAACATTGTAAGAAAGTATATGCTCACTTTAAAGCCATGGAACAAGGCCAACGGTTAGGTTTCAGATGCTTTGCACAAAGTGAAAGGATGTGAAATCATTTTAGGCATCAGGTCAACTGAATAGGGCAAAGGGAAATCTTCTTCTTCTTTCTACTGACAACGCTCTGTAACCTTTGACGACAGAATAATAATTTACTCTAAACTTTTCCTTTAAGATCTAATTTTACTTCTGCTCTAAATTATCCATGTATGTGGCAGCAATCAACCTGTAATGCTGTGAAGTGTGTAATTACTGCAAATAAAAGACTCTCAGAGGAACATAAGGTTTCAAGTTTGCATTCATTTTACACCATAACAGATTTAATGGATTAAACTTTATTTTAATTGAACTACACCATTCTGATTCCATGCCCATGATGTGGCATCCACCTTGAAATATTCAGAATGTGCACTTCTCTCTGTCTCCATACATAACAGACTGAGGAAACATGCTTACTAACACAGGTGTAAGTGTCAGTGAGACCTCAGCGTGACCTTAATGGCAAAAAGGAAGTGTGATACTGGGAGGCAAACTAGCATCCGTCCATTTAAAGTCTTATTTCCTCATAGAATTAATTATTTCCCTTGAACAATTCAGCGAAAATAAAGATGTCCTCTTTAAACTTTGACATTGAATCAGGAGGAGCAGCTGACCTTCAGATCCTGGGCCCAGTGTGGAGGCGGGCTGGCATAGCCTTGCTCCTCTGCCTGTGCCTGCTCTACAAAAGGCTGGGCCAGAACCTTCTGCAGCAGCCTAACCTGCATGGGTTACAACAAACACAAACGATGTGGGAGTTTCAAATCGTTCTGTTGGTGGTGCCCTTGTCATTCTGTTAGGACTGAATGATTTCTCATTCCCTTCATTTTCATGTTTATGCTTTTAACAGTGCTAGTCAAAAATGCATTATGATTCACAATGCGAGGAATTGGCATAGTGTTAGCAAATAGCAAAACAATGCACTGTCAATAACTTTAGATATTACTAGATAGGAAGTTTCTGACAGCGAGCACAGAAATAAACTACTACCTCAGAGAAATCATCCTTCTCTGCTTTCCGAATAGCAGACTCCGCCATCCAATTCCTCAAGATATACCTGGGATTAACCCCTGCAATGAACAATCCAACTTCAAACAACAGCACTAAATATCCAACTCTAATCAACAGCACTTTAGATCTATAAGGAGAAAAGTCCACATTCATGATGAGGCAAATGTGCAGACCATAGTTATTTAATGTAAACACAGATCTTATCATCTAACCCACACCCATTAAAACAGCTTCCCACTATTTCCCTGGAAAAAGGCTTTAGCAGTACTGCATGTTCCTTCACTCTCCGGAACACTCAGTTTATGTGTTTTCCCATCCTGTCCCAGACTTTGGGGTCCATGCAAACAGAGCGTAATTGTGATGTACAGCACCCACCTCTCATCCGCCGCTGGCGAACCTCATCTGATCGGTGTGCCCTGGCAGAGGAGAGGGAGACAGAGCCAGGTTAGGGGTTAGTTTGTAAGCCTCAGCTCATCTGGAGAAGTCATCATTCCTACAAGCCTTCAGGTCTCCAAAGAAAACTTCAGGGTCATTTGAACTACACACACACACACACACAAAAGACGAAAAATTGATAAATGGCCGGACTAAGAATTTCATGATGATTTCATTATCATGTTCTGCACAAGAAACTCCAAGTGGTTTCACCAGAACTAGCAGTCACCCCATGACCTCTGAATGACCTCCTGAGCTCCTCACCACCGTGATTCAATAGACTGTCTTCAAGCCAGAGCAGACACAGAGGAATGCTAAGCCCTGCTTTGCAGATTCACTTTATCACATGACTTCACAAACAGGTGTTAAATTCAACAAGGCATTGTTTAAGTCATGTTAGAGGCCAACAGATGAATAAGATTAAAAAAACAAAAAACAAAAAAAAAAAACACGTCTGTAGAATGAACATCCCTAAGCCTTGTGAATCAACTTAACAAGTCATCAAATCTTGTGGCTACATAACATAACACAACATAACATAACATATATAAACAGGCACACTAAGTGCTAGTAAATACTGTGTTACCGTTGGAGCTTTAGAAGATACATGTTCACCCATTCAGAGAAGTGATCATGCTCAGAGAGCTCTCGCAAAGCCCACATTGCCTACGACAGACACAAAAACAAAAACAAACATCAAATCGACACATTAAAAAAGCAACACAAAGTTTGCTGTGTCCTGTACCTTTATTTATGATCTTCTTCCACTCCTTATTTTTTTTATTTTTCCTTAGAGTTTTCAACTAAGTTCTCATATGCTGATCCAATGATCCACAAAGAAAGCACATTTGATGCCAAGTGGGGAACTTATTTGCCTTAAGTTCAGGGAATCAGCCTACTTAAGCTATCTTGAAGCTAACTTGATTTACACTCTATAAAACACTAGGATTTATTTGTATGAAAAGCTTATGAGACACCTAATGCAGTGTCAGTCTTATGCAAGGGGAACTTTAGTGTCACCGTCTGACTGTGGGCTGATTACCTTTGGGAAAGTCCTGTTGTGGAGCTGCAGAGCCGAGACTTCACTCAGCTGTCTGAAGGTCAGGCTGAAGTCTGCACCAGTGTCCTCCATCATCTGAGGACAAAGCCCCATACGCATGAACACACACACCTCACACACACAGTCATAACTGGGACTCCTAGTGCAATTTGCTGTAATATTGCTCTATGATTATGAACATGCCACATATAGTCCACTATTAACACAACATAGCAGGCTTACTAGATGTGAAATCGATACAGTTAGAGGCTATTTCATGTCCAGTCACAACAAGACAGCATGTTACGCAAAAAAACTGCCTGACAGAGTGTGAGACAGGGCAATGCTTTCAGGTCTTGATGTGGCTACTTACTTTTAGAAGGAATGCTATTAGATACCCATCATCCTTCTCTTCCTCTCCTTCCAGACCAAGCTTGGCTTTGAATAACTCATGAAATCTATAAAATTTACAAATAAACATGTTACTTCAGGCACAAAAAAACAGCAATACTTTTTATTGCATCTTAAATCAAATTACCGTTGCTGATATATTTGGAAGTACTCTTTTAATATATGTTTAGCCCTGCAACAGAAACAGAAACATAGTTAATCCTGGTCACACAAATAGGTTGATGATTTTCAGCAGATCTTTGCTCCAAACTGCCAAACTTTTTTTACTGTAGGACTCATGTCATATCAAATACACCATGCTCACCATGACCGTTGGTTGGGATTGAGCACAGGATATAGAGCTTCCAGAAGTTTCTCCAGATTGAAAAAGCCCACATTTGCCTGAGCTCCAATGCTATATCGCCCCTCATCATCTGATGTGTTGGGTACAAAATCTGAAGTCAAACCAAAATAGATGGTAAATAGATGCAACTGTAAAAGGACACAGTGTTTTTGAGATGATGTATCACACGTATAGAGTTTAAAGAGCACAGGATTTACTTGGATTATATGACTCCATAAACCCAAATGGTCCATAATCTATGGTGATAGACAGAAGACTAAAATTGTCTGTATTCCCCACACCTTAAAAAGAAAAGAAGTCTTAGCATAGTGTCATGATGCATGAAATATTTCTAGGATAAAATAGTAACGTAATAACCATAAATAAACCATATAAATACAAATACATTTACCATGTGCAAATCCAACAGACATCCACTGAGCTATCAGATGAGCAGTTTCATTTACAACAGTAGAGAACAAAACCTGTGTGAACAAAGCCTGTGTGAACTGCATGTGATCTCCCAACTTGCATTTCGTGTTACTGTGTGTCCAGTAAAAAAGTATTACCAAACACTAAAGTATACAAGAAAGTAATGTCTAGACATACTGTATCTCCAATATGGGTCCTTACCACATATTTGTCTGGGTCATCTGTTTTAATAGAAGTAAAATGTTCCTTGATGACAAAGTCCAATAATTTTCTGTGGTGAAAAGCAATTATTTATATATAATAATTGTGAATCAGCAGTATTTGCATTTTGCAACACACTGAACTAATACTGGTTGCATTTCCCTGGACCATATTATGCAAACCTCAAGAGGTTCAGTTCTCCTGACCGGCTCAGGATCTCAAGAGACCCAATGCGAAACCAAGATCTTGCTAGACGTAGAACTACTGCTCCTGCAAAAAAAAGAACACAGAAGTTTATTTAATATTAATATTTATAGCTCAACAACAACACTTTAATATTTAGAATAGTTTATGTGTACTATAATACTATATATTATACTATATAATATCAATACCATACAGTAGGAATACAATTATATCATACAATAACATTTCAATATTAAAATACTCACCTCTCTCCTTTTGCACAGTGCCATTATAAAACTGGTCCCTCCATACAGGCTCATTGCTCACTATAAGACTATTAAACAAAGTTTTATCTAATTATTGACACCCACAAATAAACATGACTATTCTAACAAGAATACAATAAGAAATACACTTTTACTAAAGACTTTCATTTTCATGTGCAAGCCTTCTGCTAGACCCCAGGACTTTCACACATCATATGGCAGCTACTTGGTATTGTTGATATTAGCCACCCACAGGCACCTTCTCTTCCTGTTCTCATGTTTATGCACAGATTTCATGACTGTTTTGGGTTCCCCCTGAACTATGAACTAAACCCACAGCCATGTCAGAAATGGTTTCCCGCAGAGGCTAACTGGATTAAAGCAACTTGAAGAGAAACCATGATGGAGGGTAAAGCACAGTTCAAAAATCACAGTTACTGTATGAAGCATTGGGAGATTCAAAACACAGTCAGTTATTCAGACACATGATGTGGAAACTATGGAAACAACTGATGTTTTCCCATAACTTGATGTGTTGTAATTACAAAATTTGGATTAAACAGAGTTGAAACACAATACGCTGTAGCGCTCGTCTCTGAGCATTGAATAGAATTTTTTTTCTGGACATAAGATGCTTACCTGGCAGCTCTTGAGGTGGGCACCCCAAGGTGATGCATGGCCTCACTACACAGAAACTCTCTAACAGAGGAGCGCACAACTGCACGGCCATCTCCTGATCTAAAAAAAAAAACAGATTTAGAGTGAGTTTCTAGAAGGTCGCTACTAACTAGCCGTTGAAGGTAAACCTACCGTATACAAGCAGTACAACAGTAAACAGTATAACAGTAAAGACCGAGGTGGAAGTCACAACACTTAAGAAACGCACATCATCGGAAACGCACATCAAGTTGATTAAAAATGAAAAGCATGAGCATTTAGACACATTTCAGGGGAGTAAAACTGCTTTAGATCATCCCCAATGAAAGGCATCCAGCATGATGTTATGCTTATGCTATACTTGCCTACAGTACGCTTACCTTGAGTAGGGTGTTTTCCCTGATCCTTTTAATTGAAGTTCCCATGTGACACCCTTCCTGAAAGTTATTGATTCAGTTGATGACAGGCTAGTGCTTTTACTTAATGTAAAAACCCATCAAAACAGCATCATCCAACTGACCTGTTTGTATATTGACCCAGTAAATGTGCTCTTCCATCCCCCAGCTGGCCTGCCCAGTAGCCAAACTCAAAAGAGCAAATTAAATCATTAACTTCCATGAATGATAAAAACACTTTTCAATTTCTTATCTTTAGATAAGCTAATGGTTGTGTCTCTCTATGTTGCATATTGGTTAGCATGCTGCATGTGTCAAAGTATACTGTAGGTTGTTTCCGTAGTATAGTATCAATAGTCTACCTGATGTCCTCCATATCTGTGGGCAAGTGGGACTGAGCCAGGGAAGAGTTTGGTTCCACTGAAGTACAGAACAAAGTCTTCAGTGTGTGATGCAGCCAGATCAAGATCCAAAATACTTTCAAGCACCTCCTGAATGCAAACAGTACCCCAGTCATACTTGGCATCGCCAAAACACGTTTGTTTTTATTCTCAATTAACGTTACCTTTGACACAGCGGCTAACTTCAGAGGACCTTTCAGTGGAGTTGGGGTTGACTGGGAAAAGACACATCTTTTTACAGTACGGATGTAGTCGACATCGATGTCATCGAGAGGAAATGCCTCTGCAATGAAAAGGGACTAGGCTACTTAACTGCAGCCTTCTGCATGTATCTTTGGACAGTGTATTGTATAGGTGTATGGAGCAAATTACCCATCAAATTTTTGCATGACATTGTAGGAATGCGGTGTCTTCTCTTTTCACTATAGCAAGAATCGCTGGTGTTGCGTAAGTAAAATCGCGCTCCATCATCATTACCACAGATGTCTGAACAATTACAACACAGAAAACTGTTTGCAAGTGTCACTAGAAGTACGACTGCCGTGAAGTCCATAATCAAGAGACCCGGAGCGATGGGCATCAGCAGAGCATGTCATAAATGTCAGCTGATCAGTTTGCAGTCAATTTTGGCAGAACACGGGCTGTGAACTTGAGAATTGTCGGTCTGAGCTTCCTGCTTCACTCGTGACATCATTGTATCGTCACTTGAGCTGTTCCGGTTCCTGCGAAACGTTCTGTAATAACTTGTCCGGGAATGCATGCCTGTGCAGCTGGAACATGGCGATACCATGGAGGCAGTGCTGGAGGAGGAATGCGGGATCTACCGGCATTAGTTTACTTGATTCACTCTGCGGTACCAATGGAAGACCCATGTTCACTGCTGCCTCGTCGATAAGGACGATGGACACGTTAGGGGACTTAGCTGATCAGGTAATGTCAGTTAGCTAGCCTCCCGGTAAGCTAACTAGCTAACTGGGTCTTCAGTCAACCCCAAGAAGGTCATGCTGTAAAAGATCCAATGTGCTTGCAGCTGTGGATGTGGTGACCATGCAGTGAATGAATTAGCTAGGGGTTTACTGATATGCTTATATATATTTTTTTATTTTAGCTATGCATGTGTCATGCATCTAGTGTTTACTTACCGACACATTTGTGGACAAGATATGTTTCCGTTCAGAAATGGTTACTTTTTAGATAATTGAGTCGTAACTGCAAGTTGTAACTGCTACCTTGTTTAGTCAAAGATCATTGAATACTGACATCCTCTGGCTTAAGACACTTTTAACTAATAGCAGTTAGAGGTCAAATATGATTGTCATTGATCTAGAGCAAACTTTTGATAGAGGCTGCTTAAAAACGATCTTTACATTATCTTATCTCTTACAGTTATCTTACTAACTGTTAAGTTAGTTTGCTAACCAGTTTCAATCAAGCTAATATTGTTGAAGTAGTGCCGTACACTAAGGTAATGAAGAGCTAGAGCCGAAAACCAACTTATGCCCTTTTCAGGGTGGAGACCTGAATTTAATTGAATATTTTTGTGTTGTTAACAATTAACTGGGGTTGCCACCCTAAGGAAATACTGCAATATCTGATTGCAGAAAAGTTTGCTTTGGTTATGTCACTTTGTGATGACATTTAATGATTATATCCATTTTAATGATTGAGTGGGTGTGGTGTTTTGCAGGAACAGACTCCAGGCAGGCCTGCGATTTTAAATTCAGTTAAATCTAACATTCTCCCAAGGTATGGCAATGAATACATATATGCATATCTGAGTTCAATGCATACATTTAACATTGGAGTTTAGTGCATGCATTTAATATCAGTGACCCCCATGTACCTGCGTTTCTAACAGGCACAAATCAAGGCTGCTGTACTTTACACCAAGAGCTTGCAGTTGCAGAAAAATACACAGTGACGCCAAATTAAAAGACCCATTCACTCTTGCTCAGAATGACTTGAAAAATATATATGAGGATATTAAAAAGGTAAGACATTCCTCAGGCATAAAAAGTACAAGTATTTACAGCTCATTCGTTTAATATTTTTTAAAGTGGTGTATACGTGTAAAATGTCAGTTATTATAAATGTTTCCAGTGTTGTTGTTGAGCTGGCTGTCATCTATACGCTTCTTGTCATCTTTCAGGAGCTTTTTGTCTCAAAGATAGAGCTGAAGGCCCTATGTGATTACTATTTCGATGGGAAAGGCAAAGCCTTCCGACCCATGATCGTGGTGCTAATGGCTCGAGCCTGTAACATCCACAGCAACAGAGCTGGGTAGGTCATTTCAAGGGGGACAGCAGCATTCAGAAGTGACTCTGGAATGTACTCAGTCAGGTCTTTTGTTCTGAAGTTCTGAAGAATTGCATTTGCAATTACATTAGAATTGCAGTGGTGATTTACCACTGAAATGGCATAGTTGATGGGCTTAAGTGACCATTAATCAGATTTCTCAAAATAAATTTTCAAAAAGCCACTAGATTAATGGAAAGGTGAAAAAGTGTGCACAGGCAGATTGTTGTTTTTGTTCTTGTTCATAGGGATCTTTTGCCAGCGCAACGCTCAATAGCCATGATCTCAGAGATGATCCACACTGCTAGCCTGGTGCATGACGACGTCATTGACGGCTCTGACACACGCAGAGGGAAGAGTACCATCAGTGAGGTGTGGGGGGAGAAGAAGGTGAGTCTTGGTCAAACTGAGCAAACATTCGTTGCATTCAAACATTCATTCAGTCTCACGGGACTCTATATGGGTAAGGGATAACATCATGAAAACACCCATTAACATTTGCCATTACAATGGACTCTAGATGCGGATGTTATAGCCCTTATGGAAACAGTTCATGCTGAGGAAAAGCATCTATATGCTTCTGTTTAGCACCTGGTTTAACCAGCTGAGCTACACTAACATGACCAGCTGTACTGCGTGAGGTGGCAGCTTCACGCTAACTGGCTATGTTGGTAATCCCTGACGGATTGGTCCATAAGCCTTGTTCAAGCGCTTTAGCCTTTTTACAGCTCTGTGTGTTGGTCCTTGGTTCTGCTGCATTAACTGATTTAACTCTCTACCTGTGATATTGGCAGCCATATTGGCATATACCCCTCAGGCTTTGTTAACACGTACCTGGGTATTTATGAAAATGGGTATAATCTCCTTCCCCGCATTAGAAAATAATTCCTTTTACATGATGTTCAAAAACAGCCAGGGGAGGGGATCAAAAACAACCGGAGGTCTGTGAACCAAAAGTAGGCCGTCATGTCACAATGTTAAAACTTTGTTTTTCCACATGTTACACGTTTTCAGAATGTCCACTTTGGCTAGAGTTTTCTGGCAGTGACCGAAACCTTGGTTGATGTGTAACTGCTAGGTGCAACCACAGAAATATGCGTGCATTTTTGTAGAAATTCAACTATGTGTATACAGGGTGTCAGTCTTGATCTGGTCATTGCAGGCAATCCTGGCTGGAGATTTTATCCTCTCGGCTGCCTCTATGGCACTGGCGAGGATAGGCAACAATACTGTGGTATCGGTGCTGTCACAGGTCATTGAAGATCTGGTGAGAGGTAAGTAGTTCAGAGAAATCTAGGTCGGTTGTTGAGCCATTCGGAACACAGAAAGAACATCATAATGGCAAGCCATGCTTGTATTTAAATGTAACGTTGGCTATATACATGTTTATTGATCTTGTGTGACTAGTGGTCCCTGGGAAGATGATTTGTTTGATCGTTGTCTTTTATAACCAATCAAATGGGTGGTGTCGTCTTTCTGTTGAAGTTGCATTATAAGCCTAGTAAAACCTGATGGAAGTTTCTGCTTCCTGTCATACTGTATTAAATCTGATTTCTGATGCACTGTTTTCCAGGGGAGTTCATGCAGCTGGGTTCTAAGGAGAATGAGAACGAGAGATTTAAGCACTACCTCGAAAAAACTTTCAAGAAGACGGCGAGCCTCATCGCCAACAGTTGTAAAGCAGTATGTACGTTCTGTCTAATTTCTGCGGTTGGCAGGGAAGCTGGTTTGTGAAAGAGAACCACTGAGCGTGTTTCCCTGTGTTTGTGTTTTCTTTCCCCCTCTACAGGTTTCAATTTTAGTGAACTCCGACCCTGAGGTGCACGAGATAGCGTTCCAGTATGGAAGGAATGTGGGCATTGCATTTCAGGTGTGGAACTGATTCTGTTATAAACACACATGTTTCCTCTAGAAGAATGCATTACATCTCTGCTAAAAACCCTTCAAATGGATTGTGTTATTGTCTTGACACAAGCTTCACACAAAACAGATTTTGTCATTTTGACTGTAGATGTGTCTTGGTCTTACACATATACTGTATATCTGAGAACAGCCCTGAATTAAATCACATGTATCAAATCAGAATTCCAAACAATGTTCTAAATGTTTTGCCACCTGTGCCTCTCAGTTGGTGGATGATGTGCTGGACTTCACGTCGTGTGCCAACCAGTTGGGCAAGCCCTCCGCAGCAGACCTCCGGCTTGGCCTGGCCACTGGCCCCGTCTTGTTTGCCTGTCAACAGGTGAGGAAGACCTAGTTTTCCTTCTAGCTGGATTTCCCACATATGAACTTGCAGTTCAGGGTTTTCTCAAGCTCTCTTTAGCAGTATCATATTGTTAAAGGAGAAGTTTGGTGCTAATCAATCTATAGCCCTATTTTTCAAGTGAATGGGGCATAGTGACTTTCAATTTTCATTCTACAATGCCACATTCACCTAACATTAGTTTGTTATTTGGTCTGTGTGGCATCAAATGTTCTGATTCCTTTTAAAACAGACAGCATTCAGGGACCACAGTGACCTGGTGAACAACAGGGCTATGGGTTAATTCACACAGAACTTCTCCTTTAAGTGACCTAGGAGCTTGAAATGCACCGTGCATTGAGTGTAAAGATTAAATGGCTAGTGACCTTTACACACAGAGGAAGCCCTCAGTGATTTTCTGGCAGCTGTCTGCGTTCCTATTTTCAGTCATGTGTTCTGTGAGGGCAGCGTGTCCAGCAGGTCTACGTGTTTGGAACAGGTTCCAAGTGCCTGGTTGAGCGTTAAGAGTGCACATGCACACAGCTGTGTAAGGTAACATGTGATGTGATGGTGCGGGCACTCTCTGTCCTCTCTCTAGTTCCCTGAACTCCATGCCATGATCATGAGGCGGTTCAGCTCCAGGGGTGACGTGGACCGGGCCTGGCAGTATGTCATGGAGGTGAGAGTCGAGGGCTCCCCTAGCTTGCACTAAAGCATACTCAGTGTCGCCTGTGCACAGGGAGTCATCAGCATATAAGTCTACCTCCTTCAAAGTTACCCCCCCCTCCTTTTGTTTTGATTTAGTAGTAAACAATTTTATGTACTGTATTGATTCTGCAGATATCTGCTGCCTTGCTAAACAGGATTTTTTTATTAGGCTGCATGAATTGGGCACAGCTACTGCTTCATGGTTCAGACCATGGCAGGACTGTATAAGCCTTAAAAATAGATGTAATGACTACAGAACTTCCCTTTTCCCTCGAATCACCTTTGAGCCCTGACGTTATAGCATTATGGCCTTGAATGACTTGCAGTATCTCTCTCCTGTCGTAGAGTGATGGTGTAGTGCAAACCAACTACCTCGCTCAGCGCTACTGCCAGGAGGCCATTCGGCAGATCAGCCGCCTCCGGTCCTCGCCCGAGCGTGACGCCCTCATCCGGCTCACGGAGCTGGTCCTGAGCCGAGACAAGTGATCCCCCGGGTGCCCCACCACCACGGCTAACATCTCCAAACGCTGGGCAGCCCTCCAGGCAGCTACGCCTCTAGTGAACGCTAGAGGACAACGGGTGAAAGGATAGACGACGGTCATGGTTATATTACCAGGAGGTTCCTTCCTGAAACACTTAAAAGGTTCACAGAGAGCAAAATGAATGAGATTTATTTACATTGTTTGCTTATTACTGTACTGTATGAGCAGATCTCTGCTCCCATCAGTGCTTGTAACTGTGCTGATATACAACCATCTGGGAAGGGATGGGGGTAGGATCTGTGTGATAATGTTCGCTTGTAATTCCAAACGTGGCGAAGATGAGGTATCACCGTGATTATGTGTGTGTGTCTGAGCGTATGCATGTATATATGTATGTGTGTGTGTGTGTGTGTGTGGACACACATGTTTATTGCCCCCAATATCCGTCCACACTACAGCCAACCAAACACAAACCCCACAAATTAATAAAAAAAAAGGCCAAACTAGTTGACGACATCATGAGGAAAATCCTATTGAGGGTTTCTAATGTGCTTTGCCTGTAGGTGCTCAACAACCACCAAGGCCTTAAATAGCCACATTGAACTATGTACACAAAAATAAACAATATTTTTTAAGTTAAACATCTTGTGTCTCCTGTAATCCTTAGTCATCACACTTTGACAAATGTTTTACATAGGAGAAGGATTTATTATAAAAGACTGTACATTTAATTTCTTCAATTAACATATTATAAATACAAATTGACGGGCAGAAACACAGGCTTTGATATTTCTGCCCCTGAAAGTTCAGCTGGATCACAATGAATGTTAACCATACATGAAGCATAAACCTGTTAAAAGTATCAAGGCATTAGCTGCCATACCCTGGTGTGGCAGACTATGGCAAGCACAATTATCTCTGCAGAGCCTACAGGAGCCTGAAGGGGGTGGAATTTGAAGAGTTAAAATGATTCGAATGAGGAAACAAGGATTTCCCACACAATCAACAGTATGGTGGAAACAATCAGTGAAAAACTACATTTGCTGATCGGCGGCCTTAATTACAGTCTTAAGTCTTTGTGTGTTTAGTACAACTTTGATCTGAGCTCGTGCAGAAGTTGATTACCAATGACAAAGCAATGCTCTGTGACAACTGAAGGGTAAAAGAAACAATGAGTGGCCATGTCTGCATGTTAAACAGAATCTCATTAGTCCATTAGAGATGGAGAATTGTAAGAAAAGCATGATATCTGCAAGTCATACACTGACAGGAGGTATTTGAGTTATCTTGGTCTCCACAGCGACTGAGATGCAAAATGGCAGTGTTTTCCTCTGCTGATTTGAAAACAAGTAATGACAAGGGAAAAATAAAGTTCTTAAGATCAATGTGGCATTAATTACAGCACAGCATAGCCATGATTGGTACAGACAGTATCTTAACACTCTTGCCTATATGGACTTTAAAGCTATCTACAGATAGTTAGGTGATGGAAGTAAATTATTCTGTCTGAGGCATTTCCCCCCAAAAAGGAGGAGGGTATGTAAGGAGCAGGGTCATCATGCTCTGAAATCCAGCGTCTGAATTTAACATCACAAGAAAAACAAAAAGCTGTATTATCATATACAGTTTAAACCCTTGTGGGTTTAAGGGAACATAACGGTCAAATTCAAAATTATATAAAATATTTTGAAAATACAAATTAAGAATGTCTAAAGTAGATACAGACAAAGAGTCCAAAATTGT
This sequence comes from Limnothrissa miodon, assembly GCA_017657215.1. Lineage (NCBI taxonomy): Eukaryota > Metazoa > Chordata > Actinopteri > Clupeiformes > Clupeidae > Limnothrissa > Limnothrissa miodon. Next base: position 102,719 of record JAGFZM010000256.1, on the reverse strand, counting down.
TCGGGAGCCCAAGAGAAAACATTAGAATAACAGAAAACTAAACTGAGCAGTGTAAATAGATCAATATATATATAAAAAAAATGGAATTAAAATGGATTTTATTATAATACGCATCCTTTTGGACATTTTAACTGTGCATGCTTCATACATACATCAACACTTTCAACACATGAGGATGTCCAGTGACTTGGAAATGGTCGAGTCGAGTTGTTTGAGATTTCACATCAGTTTTGGAAATGACTGTAGATTTAAGAAGGAAAGAACACAAAAAAATCCAAAATGATCAGGCAAAAAACGTGAGGATTTGCCCCAAATGGCACATTGTTTTAACTGAAGATTTGAAGTCAATTGAAACCCCCCACCAGAGATTTCGTATAGCATTCTCAGTGTCATTTTGACTGAATTGCCTGAATTACTATTATCTGGCTGTACTCATGTCTAAAGTTTTGGCCCCACACGGCTCTAGCATGAACCTCACACACCCACATTCTTTCTTGATTTGACCTTGCCCCATTCACCCATTTCACCAAAATAAAGTTATAGGTTTGTCTTACTTTTATTTGTTCATTTATTACTTGCCATTCATAAGGAACAAACATTCAATCATATACACTTTTCTATACTCTGCATGGAATAGGAAGATTTAGTTTGGTCAGCGAGAGAGATATGACAGATGAGAGTGTGTGTGTATATGTGAGTGAGTGTGTGTGTGTGTCCCTTCAGTCGGCGTAGTGCATGATGGACTCCACATAGTTGCCGGGGAACAGGCCAGTGGTGCCGTTGCACACCCCCTCGAACCAGCCATCGTCATTCTTCTTGATGACGTAGATGATGGCGCCCTCCATGAACGTCAGCTCATCATCCTTGTCCTTCGTGTAATCGTAGATAGCCACCACTGAGCGAGAGAAGAGACATCAACGGAACATAAAGTTTGTGAGTGAGAGGGGTTAAATATGCCTAATGCAGAGGCAGGCCTCATAGGCAACATGTATTGTGTTGATGCAATACAAGGTGCATAGGTTATCCCAAGACTTGGTTTGTGTGTGTGTAGGTGCGTATGTGTGTCTCACCTTTCTCAACGTAGTTCTTGGGAGCCCAGTTGGGGTCTCCGTCGGCATAGGGGTCGTTGTATTGCACCACGGCTGCCTCCTCGTCCTCGTAGTCCACTGGAGGGGGCGGAGGAGGTGGAGGGGAGTCGTCCAGCATGGGCATGTCATCCGGGGGAGGGGGAGGAGGCGGCGTGGGGGTGTCAGCAACTACCAAGCCAACGAGAGAAGCCAACAGTGAGGGAGTTTTCAAAACACACACACACACACACACACACACAGAGGAAACCGGGCTAATACATGCAGCCCCATGCAGCCTTGTGGAGTGACCCTGTGGACTGTGCAGTCAACCACTTGGGTTATTGGGTTAGTGTGTCCCAATGCTCACACTGGGAAATCCATGTGGGTTACTATGTATTGGCAATTTGAAGGAAGAAACTAACTGGGTTAATGAGTTCTGCTACAGTACTACGATAGGGATGAGAGCATTTGGGTTAATACACACATTTGATCTTTGAAGAAACTTAGTGAGTTAGTGTGTGATAATGCACTAATGTAGAAGAAATAGAAAGGCAAGACTTTGAGCTGCTAAATAGGGTCAAGGGGTTCATGAATCATTTTGCCTTTTTTAAATGGACTTAAAAGTGACCTGCAAGTGACCTACATTTCATTTTCTCATCTTCAAAGCAATATAATCTGCAAGATTACATGTTTACACTTGCAGAATTGTGATGGGAACAATTTTGAAGTCCCTGTAAGCGCCTCTAATTTTTTAAACATTAACCTTAAATAAGTTCAAAGCCCACATGCTTCCATATGGGAAGCATCATGCCGGCCACTAGAGAGCAGTAGAGACAGCATGGCCTCTCACCAACATACGGCATGTTTCTTTGTGAGGCCGGCTCTGATAACCCCCCAGCCCATTAAAGATGAAGGACCAATAGACTCCCTCTGGATGCCGTTTTACCCTTTCAGAGCTCCAGAAAGTGTGCCAGCTTCATTGCACCCGTTTGTGTGGGAACCATGTGGTGAAGAGACTGGCCTTCACCCAACCCAGCAGAAGGTGGCAGTCTGGATCTCCATCCAAGACTCCCTGCATCAGTTTGCCTCCCTGCATCTGCTTGTCATACACATAGCTAACTCCACAATTGCTAAAGGTAATTAGTCATATACGGCTATACTTCCCTTGTTCTTCTTTAGGCTACTTTTCTGAAGGTAGTTAAGATGTTCTATCCTGCAATAGCTGGGATTGTGGTGCACAACAAGGACATGTATTTGCAAAGATCTGACACGTTGGGTGAATAGTTGCATGGATGCATGGACTGATGTTGCAATGCACAATTGCTAAGGCCTTTTATGTTAATTTCAACATGCATCCAAACATTTAATCCCTTGAACAAAAAAACAATAAGATCTTTTCAGTTGCAGCCAGTAAATAACATGGGAATAGAGGTAGAGTAAGCTTCTTTTAGCATTACGTAAACAGTACACACTTTTTTTTAT